>JARACY010004488.1:0-26636 GCA_029255725.1 Scrobipalpa atriplicella | reverse complement strand
TTAGAGATAAACAAAACTTGCTATATTCGGCGCGGAATATTTTCAGCGCTATTTGTTGCGTGTAAACAGTCGGTCGGGCGCAGTGTTCGCTGTATTTGCATCGGTACAAAGCATTGTATGATCTACTGCTCTCTTTGTGCGTCTGTTGTTCGTAGGTGGACTGCTATTTCACTGCACGTCAACATTCTGACCAATATTATCGCAGTATTTAATTCATGTCATATTAGGTTAGGTATCAGTCTGTTGTTCAATATAGTTGGACTCATAGTGACAATTTGTATGGGAAAGCCAACAATTTATTTATTTCCTAAAAAAATTCCTGTTGAAAGTTGTTGAGTTTTTTTGACTGAGCAACCTCTATCAGTATTCGGTACGCTCTGTCCCTTACTGTGTACGGTGTCCCTTACATCCCGTATAGTACAGGTTACAATCTAGGGTTTGAAAACTCGGACACAAGTAACACATAAAAGATCTTGGATCCAATCTAGAGTTTATGTAAGTGGCTCTGAGATCATTTTATTTGACAAGTTAGGTACTTTGACTTTTAAACTTTCATGACGTTAAAATTAAATTAGTCAAAACTTTGAAATTGCAGTCGAGATTTTGTTTATTTTGACGATTTCTTAGAAATGTAAGTTTATTATTAAGATAAATATAAATAGCAATTAGTAGAATAAATATTTAAATGAAGTTGTTGGAATAATTAAGAACCCTTTTAGTAAGCCTTTAAAACTAAAGTGTTTGTCATTTGTTTTCATAAAAGATGCCACTGACATCAAATAACATTTATTTAAATTATTCATAATCTCGTAGACATAAACATTTTCACTAACTTTACGTAGAACATCATAATGTGGTGAACTATAGACTAAACTAAATTCTTATCTAGGACTAAAA
Source organism: Scrobipalpa atriplicella (assembly GCA_029255725.1). Classification (NCBI taxonomy): domain Eukaryota; kingdom Metazoa; phylum Arthropoda; class Insecta; order Lepidoptera; family Gelechiidae; genus Scrobipalpa; species Scrobipalpa atriplicella. Next base: position 25,739 of record JARACY010004488.1, on the reverse strand, counting down.
TAGTGATAACTAATGCTTATATTTTGGTTATAACAAAAAGCAAATTTTAAATAATAACATTTTTTTAATGCGTTTTGTATATCTTGACGCGGTGTGTTATAACAGATTTGACTAAGAATTGACGAAGATATTATTCGTGCTGGTGATTACTTTAATCAGTTTTATTTGATTGAATCCTTCATACGGGATGCGCCCCTGGTCCCAACGCTCGATCGAGGAAGCGGCATACAGCGCGACGAACTCTTCTGATGGTGGCTCTGATCTTCTGCGCTCGAGTGACCGTCCTTACGCGTGATGGTCGCCTGGTATCTATAGGTTCAAGAGGTATGACCTTTTGCCTCTTGCGACGACGGTAGATCTGGACTTCTACCACTAAGACCAGGGCTGTAAAGAGAATATAAACTACTAGTAGTATGGTCAACAGAATAAGGTATTCTCACTGAGGAATTCGGGAAACAAAAACAATTCATTTGGTTTTAGGTTATCATTTTGCCGATTAAAACTTGGTAAACGTTAACAGGATAAAACGAAGGGAATCTTTTTTCAATAGACGTAAGTTGAGAGTTGAAATTCTTATGAAAAGTTTGATTTTTCACACGCTGTTGGATATTTTGTGAGTTAAATAAGTGATACAAAGCTTACCTGCTAAGAAATGTCCAATACCAAGTAAACAGAAAGCCCCTCGGAGCATTCTCAAAGATACTGGCTTCAGGCCTTTTGTGGATTCTGGTGGTGCCTGCAAAACAAAAAAACTAAAGGTGCCTTCAGGCATGGATTGGAGGTAGCCTACAGGTGTCTAACAAAAATGAAAAAAGGTACTATTTAAGTTAATTTTCAAATTAAAAAGAAAATACGTAATTTGCCTCTTAAAAGCGAAAACTAATTAAACCACAGGCCACAGAAGTACCTATTTAAATTTGTTATTACTTGCGATGACGATGACGATGATGATGGTGACTCTCCGGTGACGTCACTACTTTGTGACCGATCGCTTTCTGTGACAGGATCGGATCTCCTAGAAGCTTCTGGAAGATTCTTGTATTCGTCTGTTGTCATCTTAGCAAGGATACCTGCTTCAAATAATGTCATGACACTGGAAGAAACAAGAATGATGGTGTTGTTTCCAAATTACACTGGGTGAGAGTGATAAAAACATATAGTTAGGTGCATTTTTTATAGGTTTACTGTAGAAAAATCGAAGTATGATGAAAGTATTTTGCGAGGGCTTACTCATCACTACCAGCAATACATTAAGGCTCGTATTTATAAAGCTATCTCAAGATTGAGAGCAATATTGAGTGCGGATTTGACAGGTGGTTTTGTACTGGAATGACGTTTCTGATACGAACTCAAACTCGCTGTTACTCTTGAGAGCTGATTATAAATACGGGCCTAAATTATAACTATGTAATGTACTCACATCTTATATGGGTATTGACACTTACGCATTATTAAAGTTGTCAAGATAAGGACATCCAATTTGAAAAGCAATAGCCGAATATCTTGTGTAAAGTTTTTCGCTTAGATGAAAATTATGTGATCCTGAAAATATTAAAAGATTCAGTTGCTACGTTTGTTTAAAATAAATTACTATATAAAAACAATACAATGAATTGCTAACTAGGTATAGGTTTCTCCCAGACAATTCAGAGGTAATTGTAATTGCCAATAGTAGTAATATAGACGCTTAGTAATTAGTAGTAGTAGTATAGACGCTTAGTTTTGCTGACGAACGTAGAGCAACTTGTTTAATTATCTGCTGCCAACGCTCTGATTTTACCTCCTTATTAACTTTTATGGAACCTCAGGGTTTTTTCAGTACTATAATTAAATTAGGACTTATATTATGCTATTCTGTCACAGTTACCAAATCGCTCAGTATCGTAGTAGAGCGTCTCCCTGCCACCAAGGATGGCGACTCTTCGACGAGACAGCACCAACCGCACGCCGACTTCCACGCTGCGCACGCGCTGCACTCGCTGCCTGCGCATGAGTCGAGCGAGACGACCGTATACGCCTGTTCCATTCTGACAAAACAAAGAGTACGATTAAAATCACATGCTGATTATTGATGGAGGTTACGATATGGTGGTCGTTACTTCTATAAAAAAGTCCATACACCATAATGCAGTAATTTTAGGATGTAAAATTAATCGTGATATAATAATAATCTATTAATTATCACGGATTCATTGTCTTCTGACCTTAAGATTCTTGTATGAGAGTGCATTAAGGAATCAAATAAATAAGTATCAAACAACTGCTCGGTCTTCATTTAAGAATACCGTACCTGTAAAATTGCCAACGAAGAACTATGACGTTCCACCACGAGTTCATACCCATAGTCTCTCATGGCCACTTCAAGGTCTTGTAGAGTCCCTATAGGCTTTTCCCTGGCTGGTCTTGCTAGCAGACTGGTCAAGTTTGCAGAGTACATGTCGCCGATGACGTAGGTGGCACCCAAAGCTATAAGGATTGACACTAAGCGCGCTTTGTGAGTGTTTGAGGGTTCTTTGCTGGATGCTGAAATTGCGTAATGCTTCATTTAATGTTCTATTGTGAACCTGCGTCAGCTATAGTAGTGCGCAAAAACCCTAATCTCCTGTAGCTCAGTTGAAACTGATTTCCAATACAAGGTCGTAATTTTAAAAATTGCTGGTGTGAAAACTTTTTTGTATTTGTAACAAAATGTGGTTACATGAAATCTCAAGAATGAACTTACATTGTCTGAAAAATAAAGAGGTGGTAAACCAGCAGCACTTGTTCAGAAGTTTCAATTGATCTTCCTCCCGTTTTTGCCAGAGCATAGGGGCTGCGATGACAAACCATAGAGCTGGACCTGTTACCAGTATCGTTGCAACTACGAAAGGCCACACCTGGATAATTTAACTGAATTATCGATCAAGTTAGGCTTTGAGATACCTGTCTCCATTTATTGCCTTGGTTAATAAAGAACATGACTTCGTAATGAAATCGCCGGACACTTCTGTCGTTAAATTTGTGATATCAGTACTCTAACCTTGCAAGAGTAGGCAGTTTTATAACTCTGGCACCAGGTTACAGGATTTATTGGGTCCGCCCACTGAACACTAAGTAATAATAATTATGGATATAATATTTTTTCACAGTCCATACAGTAAATATGGATTGTGAAAAATTATGAGCAGTTAATTTCTTAAAGTTAACCAAATCACGATTGTCATGTTTGATATCATACCTCCCATCTGAAAGGGCGAATAATCGCTAGTGTTTCACTCAGCTTAGCCGGTGCATGCGTTAAAAAAGCCCCTGAATCAGCCAGGGTCAGGAATGAGAATTCTACCGCCTGAAGACGCTCCCAGGTCATGGTCACATCGCCTAGGAAGAAATCTGCTTTCTGGTGGAAAATATCACAGTGATTATCGAATTTCACAGATATATAAAATAATAAATTATTTGCGAGGTTGATAAAAATTGCGTTATCATAAATCACATTTGTATTGGAATATTTCCTTCTTACTCGTTTCCATATCAGGCCGAGAGTGCCCTTGAAGGTGCCGTTCCCAGATATGCTAGACCCTTGACTGCGGTCTGGAGGGTCGTAATATCTGTATCTGAAACATTTGCGGGTTTATTACAATACAATTTATACAGGGTGTAAGGAAATGTGTACTGAAGGCTGAAAGGGAATGTTCAGTCAACGAAACTGAACAAATTCACACAGAAATTCTTCTGGGTATTAAAAATTAATGGGGAAGTCAAAAATAAAATTTTCAGTAAATAAGGGTTCGTTTTTAGTTCACTATGGATCCCTAAAAAGGACGTTTCCAATCAGACACAATATTTTTTTTATAATATCTTATTTAATGCAATAATTATTATTGTTATTTTGTGAATATTATGTACCCAAATAAAATTAAAACAAACTTAAAAAATTATACACAAAAATGAATAAAATGCAACGGGTATACGGAAAGTTGTTTTTATCGCAAAGTAGAGATCGGTTTCATCAAGCAATACAAACGATAAATATTATACATCCTTTGTATCTTAACATTCAACTCCCTGACAAAATTTCCCACAATTTATCACAGATCACAAAACCAGCAAGGTACACAAACTACGTAAATCTTTGTCGCCGTACGTCAAGTAAATCTAGTTTCAAGAATGAGATAAGGAACGTGAGAGAATTTTACACGGCAGACAAGCGGGGCGACAGAGGGGGCGACAAGCGGGGGTGACACAGCGGGGGCGACACTGCAAGTCTCTAGGCGCCTACGATATCTGCATTTTGTATGAGATTCGCTGCATTGAGTTTTATTTGGCGGTTTGCGAATAGAACTTCCACATCAGTAGCTATGCTTGCTGACTGTGATACATTAAGTATTGTAGTTCAGTTCATAACGTTACTGGTAGATGACGCTGTCCGTTTTTAAAATGTTATTTTGTATTTTAGTTTTGCGAAGTCAATTCAGGGCCTTTACTTCCTATTCTATACACTTTCTTAATTAAACACACTATTGAAAGTAGGTATTCTTTTATTCAGCTATGTAAAAGAAGTATCTAAAAGTCTCTAGCCTACTTTGCGAATGAAATGCGTTGCGACTCTAAATATCATTCTTTACAAATACATGTTTATATAAGGTTTAAAGTGGTAATTTTTTAGCCGGCAGCAGAAAACAAAGAAGATTACGTCAAGCAAGACAGAATCTGCATTGAGTTTAGTTATACCTACCATAATGTTTACGTAATGAAAAAAATAATGATGTTTTTTATAGTTGACAGCAGAAAACAAAGAAGATAACAGGCGACGGTGACACGGTGACATAGCGACATCGCAAGAGTCTCCAGGCACCTACGGAATCTGCATTTTGTATGAGAAGTCTGTGTTCGGAACTAGATGATTTAGTATTGAGTGGGATTGTTTGGTTCGGTGATGTTGTACGTTGATTTATTGATCTCAAATACTTTATTTTCTACTGATTATAGGTTATAGTGTTCCCATGAACGGCATAAAGAAACAACACGACCGAGACTCTAACTAATAAGATAGCACAGACATTCCCGATGGACTCAGACGCGACGCCTGTATTGTGTATTAGAATTTTGTTCAGTAGCTAAACCTACGTACCTATTTAAATACTTTCAATTTTGAGCATCACAACCAAATAAAAAGAAAAAGGGAGTAAAGAAGTGACTAGAATAAAAAGGTAACGATGGGATTCAAAAGAAAATAAATAGATAGACGGTCATATAGGTAGGTAAGTAACGTAAGTTTAAAATTGATTTCAAAAATTACTCTTCTTTATTTATTTAAAGTCAGTCTGATCGTTTCCATCGAATTCATAGAGATTCCTGTTGTAAATAAAGCCTTTATTTGAATATAACTGGATGACGACACAGAGCGGTACCCTGGGGAGTACTATGCGCCTGCATTTTGTATGAGATTCCTGTGTTCGATACTACACGTGCTCGGCACTCGACGGAAAGTGAACTAAGCTACTAAGAGGTTTATACTAGAGAATATTGTATTGGGTTTGATATAATTTTGGGAAAGGTAAGGGTTATGGGGCTACGAATAAACTTGAGTAGCCCACCGGTATCAATTGGGTCTCTAGATATTAAGTGGTGTAGGTTGTGTTACTTTAATAGATACTTAGTTACTGTGTTTTAATATCTAATTTAAAAATAAAACCTTAACAAAGTGTAACAAAAAGGTAAAAAAAATCGGCTCTCCATTCTAAATGTGCTATCAGTTGACGTATTTTGTATCGGAGGCAAAACATTTTTCTTAGTTATTTAACCTTTTTTTCCGTTGTCTAGTAGGTAGAGCACTGGAATGAGAAAAATCACAGAATAAAGGTGAAAAGCGAGTTATGTTGTTCCACTTACCTAAAGTTTAATTTCTTGGCAAGTAAGGAGAGAAGTTTGTCATCTCTTCCTCCCGTCACATTCACCGTGGAATCGTTGTTGTATTTCACGAAATGCCACGGTGGGGCCTGAAAAATGCTTGTGATATTTTGTCGTTGCATTTGTTGTGCACGTTATATAGGTAAGTATGTGAATTATGTCTACATTAATAAAATGTAAAAAGAAACTCATTTCAGAGTGAGCTACAAAAAAGAGTACATTCATTAAAAAATAATAAATATTCCCTGAACTTATTTTCGAAATATATCCAAAATTATAATAATAATAGTGAAAGCAGAAACAATATTGATTAAAAAAATACTGACTTATAAAGCTTGACTATGACGTCACATGGCAATTCGGATATATCTTTTTAATCAACAACTTTAAATACTAGTATTCCCTAATACTTCCCTCATAACATAGATCAAAATATGACCAGCTGTCATTTTTGTATAGGTACCTACTCCAATTTAAAAGCATTTTTCTGACTAGAGCACTCCATTTAAAATAATTTGCACTGTATTTAAAATAGCCACGACTATAGGTGTATACTTTTCTGATCCATAAACCATCGAAGCCTAAATCTATCAATAGACTATTTTGAAGCTCCTAGTCGACCATAAATTTTAAGGTAACTATTACTTACATGTAACACAGGCACGTCAAAGATCCTCCCCCTGAAGTCGTGGTAGACCTTGTCAGCTGGTGGAAGTAACGGCGACTTGTACAGACGCCCTGCCCACCAGTTCACCAGGGTCAGGTGGTGGAGACGGTCTGGAGTAGCCTGGTTGTAGTATACGCGGAATCTGGAACGATAGGACAGTAAAAGCTATGAGTTTGACTGTTTTTGAATACGGGGTATAAGGGCAAGCTGATAGAGGTTGGAAACTGAACAAAATTTACAAGGAAATTCTTTTAGGAAATTAAAAAAAGCCTGACTTCACCATACAAATGACCACATCGATCAGATAATTAAATTAAAATTTTTGTATGGGAACCAATATTTTGTTCTTTTGAATTTCATAATTTTTCATTTAATAAATTTTCTGGTGAAAGTTGTTCAGTTTAGTTGACTGAACAACCCAAGTTTGCGAGAAGCTGTTTATTACATCTTACAACGTATACTGAGATAACAGGCTATAAAAGGAATGTCGAGGATAGAATTATTATTATTGTATGGTATGTAAGTTTTTATTAATTATAGTCTCATCAATAAAGAGCGGAAAGGAAAGCAGCTGGATTATTCTATATTCTTCCCTCTCAGTCCAGCATAGAAGAAAGATATAACATTGCAACCAAAAATACGAATCGACCGATCCTTCGTTTAGGGTTTTAAAAATTTGGAGCGAAACATTTCTTGTTATTCGCGGCAGATGTTCGGTTTTTTCCGAGGCTTCGGCGGGAGGCTGATTGCTCAACAGCGCCGAAGGGTAGGGTAAACGTTGTTGTTGTTGGCCGGTATTTATTTTTCTACCCATAATAGTAGGTACCCATACGTTAAGCCGTCGTTCCCGGTCGCTATCTTTGATAGTATCGTTACCCAAACCATGCCAGAGAACTATTAGCTTTTAAAACTCTGATACTTCGTTGGGGCGTTCGTCGACTCGAAAAACCCACTCTATAAGGAGAAGAACCTTATTTACCCAGCAAAATTTTCTAGCATTTATATTTATGAATGGTTTAAATAGAACTAGGTGATTGACGACCCTCACAAGGTTTGCTTCCAATATTTAAATCTAGGTATATTTTGGAGATTTTTGCATTGTTCTACAAATGTCTTTTTGAAAAGCCCATATTTCAAATATCATACAAGATAACAAATTATGACATAGTTGGACTTCTTTCGCAATGAATATGCTATCAAAGACAAATACTATCTCAGTTTCAAGTCTTACGTCCAGCAACATGTCCGTTCACCCTATATCTAAAAATTACATTTCGCCTCTCGAGTGGAGTTCAATAAGGCCTCCCTGAGAATACAAAGCTTGGACAATCACGTAGTTTGTAATTCGATTGGTCCGAACGTCGATTGAGTCTTGGCCGAAACATATTTTATAAGTGCCAAAGAAAAATGTACATTAAATATTTCTTTTTTTTACTTTTTGTGTATTGTATTATTACTAACATTTGATTTTTACTTTAATTTAGATTTTTGGTAACCTCTTTTCATTTGGGAGCATAGTGTCGAGATAGGCGTCAAGCAATCACAGTAGTTTGGCTAAGGCTAGTTTTCTTGTGTCAACATAGTATTGTGTAGGTAATGTTAAACACCCACAAAGAACTAGTAACTAAACTACCGTGTAAAGGTAATATAGAATACGAAATGAACGCTGAAGAATTTTTATCAATGACAACTAGACCATAGCAACCACAGTCAATCTTTATTTATATCTTACTGAAATTTATTTTGTACATTTGAGTTATAAAAGTTTGTTTTCAAAAGGGCACGTCCCAATGCGATTTTGTCAAATATTTTTTACCAAAGCTGGAACATATTTTATTCGACAAAATAAAGATAATATTATTATGGGTTCAAATAGACAGAACTAATAATAAAATCAATTTCTTGCCCTGTTTTGTTTGTTTTACGTATAGAAATTATTGTAATTCATAAGTCATAACACCGCTACCACCACTCGAATAATGTTTGTGATAAAAACTTAAATCAATATTCATATCCTCTTTAAATTATTATATTAATAAAAGAAGAAAGAGAAAGAAACGTCCGTCTAAAGACATTACATACTTGTAGATGTTTTATAGCAAAAATAAAATAAAACTGTACAAAAAGTTGAATCAGCGCTTCAAAAACTCGCAAAACCTAACGAATTTTCTGAAAGCCCGTTTTAATTGTGAACGTTACTGACGTATTGGAAACACGTTTGGTACCTAAATTAATTCTGATGAAAATGGCAGCCATTTATATTTTATTAACCGGTTATTACTGGTCGTAACCGGTACTGTCATGATTTCACGTGATACATCGTGTCAGTTTGATGTTTCATTATTCAGTTATTATCGAGGAACATCATTTTAGTGGAACAATAATGATGATTGATCATCGATATGGGTTATGCTAAATGACTAGACGATGAATGATGTTTGTGCTAATCAAACACGCCTGGTTAGAATCGTTTATATTTGCTACTGTTGGAGTAGTTTTTAATCTTGTCTTGAAAAAGTTGCTACATAATATTTTCAGTATTAACGCTAGGCTATACGCAAGGAGCAGCCCAAGTACCTTGTTGTGTTTTATTTCCATCAATGTATGAAATTGTTTGGCTGATATAATATAATTCAAATCAGACTGATTTTACAGAGAAACACTCCTGTGGCTGGGTACGAGTATGTACTTACACGCTAGGTCTCGGGTTGGTGACGACAGCAACCCTCATTGCTTCCCTGATGCTGAGCAGAAACCTGTCGGTGATCGCTCCATACGGCCAGTAGAAAATGTAAAGAATCATCCGGTGTATGAGATTGGCTTCTGTCAGCTGATAAAAAAAAACAAAATATGTTTTTTTTTTTGCATTTGTTTACAGATACTTTAAAGGTAACATAAAATTTCTCATGTACGTGTATTTTAGGACCTTTACCTATAGCAGGCCCGTATTAATAAACAGCTCTTTAGACTGAGAGCGAGTTTGAAAACTCATTTTAGTAAAAATGGCCTGTCAAATCTATCCTTAATATTGCTCTCACTCCCAATATCAATATTGAGACTGCTGCATAAATACAAGTCTTGCTCTCTAACTGGTTTTTTTATTGTCATTCGTGATATTAAAAATCTAAGTATTCTATAAATTATACTTAGGTACCTAAACCCTGTTGCAGTTAAGGAACTTTCGTATTCTAAAATAAAGTTAATAAGTAGCCCCGGATTTACCAGAAAAAAATTATGTTTACCTCAATGAGTATACCTTCACATTCATAAGGTTCACAGAGTATGAGACTCGTACGTTCTTCAGATGTGTCCAAAGCTTGCTTTAAGTAAGTGTAATACTGAAAAAAGAAACTCAACATCAATACACGTGGATAAATCTAATAAAAATAGCTACAGAAGTCTTAATAGAAAGCAAAGATTATTAGTTAAAATTCATAGAATAATTTAGTAGGTTGGAGTGTAGGCTGTTCCTTTGAGATATTCTTAATTAATTCCTTGAAAACATTTTAATTATGTTCTTGTCAGTTTAGTTTTGTTGCACTGACCCGCGTCAATATTTTCTATTCCGCTGTCTCCTACTGCCTGGTTGCCTGGAAGATATTGCTACCTTAGCAATAAGGCCGCCAATTGTACTACTTCTCTGTGTAATCAATTTGTAATTTCTGTGTTTTTTGTACAATAAAGTATATTTGTATTGTATTGTATTGTATTGTATTGTTCTTGTCAGTTAATAGATAGTTATGTTCTTGTCAGTTATATTATAGTTATTATACTGTTAATTAAGTGCAAATAGATAAGTACTGAACAACTTTCCCCAAGGAACATAGGTCGAAATATGAAATAAAAATTGGCCATCCCATACAAATTTACTCAAGCCGCTGACACCAATTGTATGGGAGGGCCAATTTTTTTTTAAATATTTCGACCTATGTTCCTTGGGGAACGTTGTTCAGTATCATGATAGAAACTCACCCCTAAAATATTTGCACTTAATTTAAAATGACCTTATAAAGGGTGTCCGGTTTTGGCTGTTACTCTTGAGTTCATGACATGAAACATTATGGGGCCGAAATGTCATGATAAACAAAATTTTCCGTTGCTAAAATCTAGCCTTGGCCCTTTGCCCTTTTTGTATAAGTTCTCAAATTTCTTTGAAGTGTTAGGTCTCTTTTTAGTGAAAGCAGTTAAAAAAATAATTTGCGTTATCGTTTTCAGTCCAACATTATAATTTTTTTTAATCACCTTGTCTTTATCCTCTTGTGACGTAATCTCCAGGTTTATCATGGGTACCTTGTGGCGGCTCAGTTCACAAAGCAGTTCAAAGATGTCTTCCGATCTGGAAAAAAATGAATATTATAACATCATCAATAATGAAACCATCAATATGAAGATAATGCCTAAAATCATAAGCTTCTATCACTTGTGTGGCACAATAAAACTAACTAATGAAAGTTAAAAAAATAAATAAGGCATAATCATAAGTTTCCAGGAACCTCTCTACTTTTACCTAATATTAGTAGAATTTCCCCTAACAACCGTCAGGGTTTTTGCAGGCAAGCCTTCGGCTATATCCTTGACGGCCAGGGCGAAGTCCCGAGGCAATATCGTCAAAGTATCTGATATTACCTCTTGTATATCGAAGAATCCAAACACTGACTTAATTAAAAAATATAGTAAAAATAGTAGCTTCATTCTTAAAAGACCGAATTTACATCCCTAACAATTTTTACTTAATAGAAGCTAATTTTATTCCATTAGGAACTTATGTAATTCGTAAATTAAAATTATTCGGCATAAAATCAGTACAGTCTTAACGAAGTAAAGCTTATAACTGGTATAATATTTCTGTTCTAATATTCAAGGTATTTCTTATGTCTATCATATACTTGATGTGATGGATAAAGATCAACGAGATACAGAAGAGAAGACACTGAAAATGCTGCCTTTGTTTCTAATAAGGTCAAGATATATAGTGTGATATACCTTAGTTGTTTATTGATTACTCGCTTTTGTTATTAAAAGATAATTTTCAAAATAAAATATGGTTGTTTAAGTATGGGTGTTAAAAGATAGGAATACTTCATACCTATTTCCTGAACTAGGAGTACAAAACTTTAAACCGTCTGCCAATGACTGATTTTTTGACTTAAGTCTTATTATCTTTCTTTATTTTCCACTCTTCATATTTCTCTTAAATAATTTCATGGTAGGTATGTTGTATAACATTACGTCTACAATCTTAACAGAATTTTGATTTTACATAGGTAAATAATTAAATTATACAATTTTTCAATATCTAATCTTTGGTATTGCATTGGCTCATATCACCCTTTCCCCGTCAGACCCAAGATTGGCGTTTGACGAGGTAAGTGGCTACTTTTCATCGGAAGGGCTAACATGACCGATGGTTTAAAAGCTTTGCCGTGTTCCCTTCCAACGAAGTACCACACTTAGGGGAGAGTACATCGTGTATAGTGTACTAATTTATTTCACCAAGGTCTGAGGGAGATTGATATTGGAAGGTAAGCTTGCCGAGACATTTGTTGGTTTTAGACCCAAATGTAAAGTTTGTTCATGTGATGTTTTGCACATAAAGTAAGACGTTAGTATTATACTTATATTATTATTATGTTCGCTATAAATAAAGCTGATAGCCAGAGTCAATAGAAAAAACTAATTGGGTATAATTAGTTTCGTTTATTGACTTTATGTTCATTAGTCGTCGGATATATCAATAAAATCTAATAGGTAATGGAATATATAGGTAATTATTACAGTCAATGAAAATGTAAACATAAAGTTTAACACATTAATAAAGGATTCGTTGAGATGTCAAAGTATTTGAATTTCAATGAGTTTCTGCTGGATGTAGGTACTTAGATGTTTGGTAAACGAATTAGCAACAAAAAATGCGGTTAGTTGTATTTTGTGCATAAGTTCTGACAAAATATTGTCTGCATGTCAGTCAATTCTGTAAGCTATAATTTGTTATTTTATTTAAAAAGAAATGTAAAAAAACAGCTTTAAAATTTCCTTGTCAATTTTATTTGCAACTAAAACGTCTCTATTCGCGGTGTTTTTGAATATGCGTCAACAAGGAAGATGGACTGTAAAGCAAAAAGAAATGTAGTCAATATAAAAAAAAGCTTTAAAAATTCATATAAATTTTATTTGCTACTAATCTTGTCGTAATTTGACGTGGTGAGAATATCCCCGGAACGTCTCTATACCCGGTGTGTCTGAATATCCGTCAACAAGGAAGATGGAAGGCTAACAATATTATCTACGTCATGAAATGCGTATAAACGTCCCACGTTTCCCGCCCGGGGCTTGTATTTTCTTAAATATTAGCCAGCGTTTTGAAACTGGATACATTGTATTACATAAAAGTCCTGCTATGCAAAACATAATGAATGTTACAGATAAGAAATAATTTTGATGTTTGATGAAAACAATTTCATAATTCTGTTTTAATTTCCGTACCTTTTTGTGTTGATTTTTTTTTTTTTTTTTTAATTTTCTGCCATAAAAAATATGTTTGTGATGCGCGCAGATAAGTACTCTATTATGCATCGCAACTGCATATATCGTGTGTTTTTTTTATTAAATTAAATTACTATTATTATTTTTTAAATAAATAAATAATAATAAATCCTTTATTAATAAATTATTTAAATGAATTTTGACTTCATGTTATTTTTGGAATACAGCGTTAAAATTAGACAGCCATATTTTAATTTCCATCCCGCCACACCAAAAAGATTTCACATTTCTATTTTTCTTAATTTTCCCTTCGCTTTCATAAGGTAACACAATATGTATAGTGTTGTGGGGAAACCTCTAAACATGGCACGCCTCGAGTGGCAAGCTTCCTGAATTATTTACCGGCTGAAATATTAACTAGAACCGCCCCTGGCGACGGCTGTCCCCACCTGCCAGCTATTGAGATTAATTTTCACATAAAGGTATAGAGGGTCCCCTAAAATAGAAAGAGGTTTTGCCTGTTTTATGTGCCTCAAATAATGACGGTTTTATGAGATGACGTCAAGGTATGAAAACGCAAAATCGTATATTTTATGGTTTGTATGAATAACAATAACACAGGCTGGTTTTTAATTTATTGATATTGAGGCTTTGTAAAGTTATGACTAAACATCATATTTTTTACGTTTTGATCGTACAGTAAATATGATAATATGTATATTATACAGTTAATTGACAATGTAAATTACAGTATAAATCAATTCATATTGCGCCATCTAAACAAAGTTTTTAAAAAAACCATCGAAACTGATGTAAGACTATAAGAAAAAACACGTTATACCTAATAATCGACTAATCGACAAGTTTCTGCACAACAAAAAAGGACGAATATCTTAATAGATACATTTTTTTGAGCTATGGGGCCACTGTCCACGTCAACATTCTAAAACCTACATTTATTATGTAATTTATTTGCAAGATAAACTAAATGCAATATCAAAGTTTCATAAAACATATAAGAAAGACTATAAAACCGAAACACTATTTACAAACCGAACTTACATTATTAAAGCAACACTTTAGCTCGTAAAACGTCTCAACGACCTGTAGATTTTTATTTAAACAGTCAATGATAAAGTCTAGACCCAACTTAGGCACTAAACTTAGGTATTAAGATTCAGTCCAGAGCACTGGCAAAGCTAAGTTGTATAAAGTAGCAGTCTAGGGTTCGTACTAAATGAATGAGATAAACGAATTAAAAAGGTTAGGTGAACTAAAAAATATTAAACTTTTGAATACCTCCGAATTACAAATTATTCAATCGCAGAACTTGCCTTGTACATTAAACATAAATATGACATATACATTATACTTATGTGTTATCAAATCAGGATAATTAAATGCCATTGTTTTCTATTTTCTTTGCAGCCACAGAAGTAAAAATAACATCCCCGGAGTCCAACAATCTTAAAATTACGTTCCATTTTACACTCCATAAAAACAGTTTCCTTTTAAAGAAAAAAATAATTGTGGTGATTTATGAAAAGTAGTGGATTGTGGAGTGAGTGAAGTGAGCCGGCTGAAACAATAGTTATTGTTATAGGGGAGCTGTGTTCCCGTAATGATAAAATTCCTTTCTTGCTACTCGGTACAAGATTTGAGGACACGGAAATGTATTATAAGTATTTATCATTTTGATTGTCATGCGGAAGACGACATAGACATAGTCGACGGTGAAGCATACCTAGAAGATTCCCTTTGAAGTCTGTAATAAATAACTCTGTAATTCATTAACCTCGATTCGACGAAAGCATAATTTAACTAAAATAAAACCATACCTGTTCTGTTATTGTGAGAGACAGAAAGGAACGGAATTGTAGACGAACTTATTCTAATCTTGTCAGTTACAATTTGCTCAGAAATTCATTTCAATCACTCCAAAGATTGGCTGAGAAATCTACAAATATGCCATACGACATAATGATGAGGGTTGTAATTTCTGTAACCGTTGTACAATTCGTGTGCCACGCAGTGGTTGTCAGTGACCGCACCACGGCTCGCGGTTATGCCCGCGGCTATCTGCTCGTTCGCTCTTGCAAATCCATACTTTATTTTTTCAATATCCTCCCCTTGTTTGCCGCCAAGTTATTTTCGGTACGAAAACAGCATCCGCTTGTTTTCTTGTTTATCGCTATACAACGTTGTTTACACAGTATAAAATAGTTGACGATACAGTTTAATTTATATTTCGATCGTAATTTATATTTTTGATACCCCTTTCTAGCCGTAAAAAAGGTACTTGTCTGAAATAGGTACTGAGGGAAATTTTCCTACTCCAAAGCAAATCATTGCTCTGATACATAGCTAGCCGAGAATCTGCATTTCAGTGCATTTGCACTGAATTTACAGTTGATGTAAGGCAGGTTGATCTCAGCTCTTAAAAGCTTGTGGAGGGTACACGAGCACGGGGCAGAACGCCTATGCGTTGGTCGGACGCAATAAAGAAGGCAACAAAGAGCTCCTTTCAAGATGCAACCCATTTTGCCAGCTGCCGCTGGAGTTGGAGGGCCCTTGTTAATGGTCACGATCCTCAGCATTGAGGGACCGATAAGGAAGAAGAAGGGTATCAAACCTACGACATTCAGTTAAGCAGGTAGGATCACTACCTATTAACCTATTGGGCCGTTAAGTACCTAGTAGGTACACATTAGTCTCAGAGGTTGATTCCTGATTCCTGGTACCGTATCCGCAGTCGATACTAAACGTTCGGTGTGCAGTGTTGCGCAGTTGATGTAAGGCAGGTTGATCTCATCTCTTAAAAGCTTTCGCCTATCGGACTGTTACAAGCCGAGTGGGAGCTATATTTCTGTCATCGTGTTTCTATTTGTGTACAGGTATAGGAAACCAGAAACAAAACATAGGGCTATACAACGTGTAACAGAAAGGGTATATGCATCGTGAAATGTGTGAATCTACCCATGAAACTGAACAACTTTCCCTAAGGAACATAGGTCGAAATATGAAAAAAAATGTTGACTTCCCATACTAAATGCGCTATCAGCTGATGCATTTTGTACGGAAGACCAAATTTTTTTTTCGTTTTTCGACCTATGTTCCTTAGGGAAAGTTGTTCAGTTTCATGGGTAGATTAACCCATTTCTCGATACATATACCCTTTCTGTTACACGTTGTATAGAAATCGAAAATTCATGCTACTTGAACTCGCTGCAACGGCCATATAATTATTAAGTCGTAGCTTTCAACAACAACGCCAATTACTAATTCTTTACAAAAATGACAACGCTTTACTAATCTTTATTTGACAAATTTATTTGACGTTGTATGTATGTTGGTAAAAAATATGATGAGAGGATTAAAAAACCACAACCTAAAAGCTTAGAGCCTATGCACACTACGTTTTTTCGAACGCGCAAACGACGCGCGTGGGACGCAACTCGTACGCTCAGCGAACGTAAGGCCTCGGGAATATTTTACCCTTTGCACACGATGCTTGACCAAATCAACATATCTATATTTTTATTTATGGGTTCAATGTTATAAAAAAAAAAAAATTATGTTATAAAAAATTACCTAAAGTACCGTTGAATAATGAAAATGATTCAACACAATTTGTATTAAATTGACCAGTTTATATTCAATTGTTGGACGTGTCAGACGCGTCTTTTGAAATGAAATTTGATAAACCTTTAACGTCCATTCATCATTCCATTTACGTGAATTTTCCGAAGCATTTTGCGAAAACTATTTATTATTCGGACTCAGTGTTTTATATGACAGCTGCTGGCTGCTCGTTACAATCATTAATTTAAAAATAACTTTTATATATTTATAAAATATTTCTTTCAATAGAATTGTTTAGGGTTTCTTTAAAAAAAAAATGCTTTAAAAGATACTTTTGTTGTTTTTATTATTCAGTAATATAGTGGAAAGTTTTAAGTATTTGGAATGAAAAAACAAGTTTGCTATTCCAGTAGGTTGAAAATCAAATCAATAGGTAGCTAGTTTCAGACACAAATGAGTCGAATCATGTCACACACTCCTTTTTATACACCATTCACTCAGCTTCAGTTTTATAAAGTCTGTGTCACTTCTCCTTTAATCGTTCTTTTTCGTTCTGTCGTCCCACAAACCGCGCAGTTTTTCAGCGGTAGAAAGTGAATTGAATGTCTGCACGGGTGGGCGCGCACGCCTCTGAAAAAACGCACGGCTGAAACAAAGCGTTTTAAATGAATCCATACTGAATTGGTAATTTATCACTTTGTGAGATTGTTTCCAAATGCAGGATTCATATATGAAGATACTGAATTACTTGATTTGGTCTTCCATGCTGGACTGGAAGCGACAGAAAAACACAATGTGCCAGCTGCATCTCCTTCCGGGTATGCTGTAAAAATCAGCTAAGGAATTTGAGGGTTTCAGTATATATTGTAATTTAGGCGGTGGGCTGACAACCTGTCACTACAGCAATATAACTCAAAACTTGTCAGACGTGGCGGAACTATCTTTATTTAGATTGTTTAGTATTTATGAATGTCTGCGAAGAAAGATGCTTTTGAAGTACGGAGGGCACGCTAAGTCGACGGCATCGGTTGATGATGGTTTGATAATGGAGAAATATTCTTGCACCAAGAAGGTCGTTCATCAATCCGATAACCCACATGATAGTAGAAGCATTATTTACTTACATACCTACATTTAATAGAGTTACACGCCTACTTAATCAATCATGTATTTTTATATTGCTTGGAATTTAGCTTTCAAATGTTTTTTTTATTTATATATGAAAATCATTTCTCTTGTCTCAAAATTGTTGAATGAGGAACTTAGTTCACCTACAACTACTTATAATAGTGTTACGATACGTTCTTGTCTAATTAGCAACACAAGTAAACTTTTAAAACTGCTGGAAGTTTCCTTGGGAATTCCACCCGAACGCATCTAATATAAGCAAGAGTTAGCAGCAACAACAACCACTAAGGGTCGGTTCACACCGGCAAGCAACGCGACGACTGGGCTTGAAGCTGCTTGAAGACGCATCTCGTTGTACCAATGTGAAACAGCAGTGCGGTGCAACTGAAGGCCGCGAGGAATTTTCAATTTCTGTCAAAGACAAGCCTGTCTATCTTTTGTATAGTAAAATAAGGTTCTATATCGTAACACGCTTTTGAAAAGTTCGCGCCGTATCACATCGCGTCGCCTCCCGGTGTAAATTGGCCCTAACTACTTACCGCCGTTAGACGATAGTTGAAAATCTTCTAGACGAGAATTTAATACAAAACTTGTGTGTGCTTACTACCGCCGCCTGTTGAGAATCTCTTCTACGTGTTAACTGAATTGCATAAGATAATAAAACCTAGTGTTAATGTATGTTAGTCAAAGGATCTATTTTGGGGTTAGTCGTGAGGTTTGACCAGGCAAATTGAGAAGCGTCAGAACTTCGGGGTTTGACTAGGTATATAACATGTATATTGCACTTTTTCTGTCCAATCATTCTCTTGCCTTTATGATTCAGTATACCCAAGTTCACCTCATACTACTCGTAGCTTTCCATCCCTGCCATCACAAGCTTGCTACAATCTTTTATAAGTAGAAAATAAGCTACCCACCTCTCGTTCGTTGTATTATTTAGGCAGATTTAGGAGTCATATAGATAAACAGACAGACAAAGATGAAATGATTAGAGTTTCTATACGAGTACGGAAACCTAATCGTAAATAGCAAAAATAATAATTATTATCATATTATCATATTGATTATAATCATACTAAATTCTTCTTCTCCTTCTTTCCGAGTAGATTTTCTAGTCGACGAATGACCCGATGTACTCTGGTATCAGAGTTTTTAAACCACTTATTAGTAACTGTAGACCTCTGACTCTGACATGATTTGTACTAAATTAGTATAATTACTTAATTTAGATAAGAAATGAGAAATCTTAACTCTTTGTGGTTCAAAATTTTAAACTTTATTCGAACTTGAGCTACTCGTTCAAATCCAGAGAATCTTATATCAATCACAGGATAAATGAGTGATTTCGACCCTCCAAACAATTATAGCATTCATTACACGAAATTACTGAAAATGATTGGCATTAGACAATGAATGATTCTACTAAGTAATAGGTAGGTATGTCAAAAAATACATTTTGTTTTTGTCTAGTTGTACATTTTTTGTAGTGCAATAAATGGACAGCAACGTTCCCTGTATATAAAATGTGTAACAGAATGTTTATAATGCACCTTGAGGGATGTGAATCTGCCCTTGAAACTAAACATCTTTTCCCAAGAAACATAGGTTGGGTCGACCTAAAAGCACATTTATCACGGGAAGTCAATTTTATTTTTCGTATTCCAATCTTTGTTTGTGTTGAAAGTTGTTCAGTTTCATGGACTGATTTACATTACAAATAGGATAACAAGTAGGTACTTTCAAAGTTAATTGAATTACGTATGAATTAAATCGAAATACGTGTCTAGTCTTCTTGGAATATGACCCCGCGGGACCTACTCAAACGAAGATTTGTTTTAATTATCTGTTGAAATGGAGCTTTACTTACAGCGGGATGGGATTTTGAAGGGATAATTTCAATTGGAGTGGCTTAGACGAGTGCTTTTGATGCTGTTGTTTTCGAAGCTGAACATTTATCACGGTCGGAGCTGGGTGGAAATTATTATGCGGCAACAATTTTCTAATTTTAGCGTATTTGAAAATCATTAGAATTAGCGTTTTCATAATAGAGAAAGAGTTTGAATCAAGCGAACAATTTGATGGTAGGGGCAGCGTTACTAAGTTTATTCCACACAAATCATCCATCATCAATAACATCACAAAACAAAACAAATATAGGTAGGTACGCGAGTGATCCCAAGAATTAAAAATTATGTCTAATAACTTTGTTTAAAGCTTATTTTATATCGAATATATCAATAACTTAACTGTACTGCAGATCATAGGGTTATTAAGATTTTTTGAAGATAGACAAAAAATATGTCAAGATGATAAAACACTGTAAGTGAAACCCAAAAGAAGTGCAATCATTTTAATTATATCGTAAATTTTGAGTATATCGGCTGTCACATGTGCGTGTCTAACGATAAAAAATATAGTAAGAATTAAATTACTTGGGAGGAAAATATGAAATTGTTGTTTATGTAAAACATGACGAAACCCGGCACCGACACGCCGCGCGGCGTGTCCGCGCCGGAAACCGGACGTTGAGTTACGCACGGATACAGCTCCTCGGGGCTAGGCAGACGAGAAGATTATGTCACATGGATGATATGGTAACATTCCTCCGCCTAGGTATTCCATGAAAAAAAAAAAACTTGTCTATTTATCTACGCCTCGTTAATGACTCTATGTTACTATGTCATATTTATTTTAATATTATAAATTACATTAAATATTGTATGCAATAAGTATCTATGATCAAATATTTACACGTATAAGACCAAAATGTATCATGTAAAGATCCGATATATCATCAAGATATTTTTATTTTGTGATATTGTAGTAACACATAAGCAAAATGTGTCAGCTAATTTTGTTCCCGGGCATCCTGTAAAAATTAACTGTAATTTATACGATAGGCTGACAACAGTAACAACCTGTCACTACAACAATAGTATAAAACTATTATATGAAATCACTCTCAACATTAAGCTAGTAAGCTGTTAACACTCTATCTACCCCGTAAGGGGCACAGACTTGATTATAAGTATATGTACGAGATCATCTCGTCTGTATAGTTAGAACTCGTGACAGTAATCTTTGGATGTTTTTGAGGAAAACGCCGTGTTCACGCATCGCCAGCCTTTCTTCCTTCACCGACTTTTTGAAAATGAACCCGTTTATATAATAATAGGGAATGTGTTATCGTAGTGAATATAATAATAATAATAATAAATAAAATGATTTATTTTCTCCACAATAACATACAAGAATATAAAATACTACCTATTTCTTTTTTTTTTTCATTTATAGTGTAAAAAAAAGTGTATTGTGAGCTGATGGAACTAATAGATGTTACGTTAGATGTTCTGTCTAAATTATTAAATACACGTGGCTAGGTAGGTAAATAAATAGAAAATCTGTTTATGGTCTATGTTTTACAATTTAAAAGATGGCCCCGATGAGCCAACTGAGCTGTTGTGTATTAATTACCACCGTAATTTATTATTATGTCATCATTAATAATATTTTATATTTACTATTTTTTTTAGGAAAGAAGTAAAAAAACCACACCCATATGTATAATTTACAGGAACGAATAAAGATTTATATTATTATTTTATTAAATTTTAAATGTCTTACCAGAAAACGTAATTAAATCGTGGAGTTTCCGCAGCGGCCATAATTACAGCTGTCGCCTTTTGATCCCGACTAATTAGAGAGATGTCCGCTGAATCTTTCATTGTGTCTCACTTTATTACGACCTAATTTCCTTAAAACAATTTCCTATTTAAACAGCAAGGATTTTAAGCGAAAACATAGCAAAAAATTAAGTTATAAAGTTAAAATAATACGCGATAAAAAAGTGCCAAAACACATGATTTTATACTTCATAATTCACTCAACCTTATAAATTAATATCAATAACAACCCCAACAGCATTAGGGAAAAGCACTGGCTTTCTAACATCATTATTTAGTCCAATTTACAGAATTAGCCTGATAAATGCGTTTAAATTACCGTTTTGGAAAGCAATGCGCGCGCCGTAGCCCGTAGCACTCCGCTACGAGGGTTAGTCTACGCGCGCCAGCCGTAGCGGTAGCTACGTCGCGATCGTAGTACGGGAGCCTACGTGACGGAAGAGCAAAGCGTGCGAACTCGAGATTATGTGACAGTTTTCTTGCTGTGAAAGATACAGTGATTGTGATTGTGTTTTTGAGATTGTGTCATTTGTTTCTGAGGTAAGATTTGAAATGGTTTTATTTTTTTCAATACCATTTTGTGATATTTAATCGAAAGAAACTATGGTTTTTCTCATAAAGGCTATTTTAGGTAACAGGATAATTGTTTTTAAGATAATTTTATTATGATATGTAAATTTGTCGATTGGATACTACTGTGACTGTGGCTACTACATATTTATGACACTATTTTTTAAAATTATTCTTATAGACTCTATTTCAGAATTTGTTTATTTTTTCAAAAGTTTCGTAAAAGATTATTTTGAATATTCTAAAAAAAACTAAATATACAAACAATCTTGACTTACGGAAAAAACGTCCACACATACAATCTGCTGCTGCAGAGCAGGCAGAGTGACAATGGCCTTATCATATATATTTTTTGCTGCATGTGACAATTTTAGAGAGAATATCAGACATAACTGTGTATTATCATTACCAGCCTAGGTAATACGAAACCGAAAAGATGAGACTGAGCGGGTCCATTCTTTTTGTTTTTATGGCGTCTTATTCAGTCTTTATCAAGTTACATGTAATAAATCGTGAAGATCTAACTTTTGTTTCCATCTTATACCTACTTTTTAAATACTATTTCATTGATGTTATACTTTTTATTTCGTTTTAAATAATAAACCCGTTATACTATACGCACTTACTGAATAGAGTATGTGTTGAAAATAATAAAATTATGTAAAAAAAAACATGTTTCATTATAATCTTACTTTCATATAAACGCGCGTAATGAATAAAGTAGTCCATGCACCCATCCATCTATTTTTGCTGACAAAAAACATCCTTAGTGTGCAAACATAGATTCTGAGACCTCTAACAAGTTGATTAAAACAGGTCCCTTAAGATTGATGACATCTCTCTCAGGTGGAAGACAACCGGTAATCAATCTCAGTCGACTCTCGGCCTATGCAAACAGAAAACCTGACTCCAATTCTGATATTCCAAAATGGGATTAATCTCAATTTGAAATTCTTCACAGTTGGACTCCTTGTCCTTTACTTTTTAAACCCTTCCTTCATCCATGCTGGGCTGGGAGCGATAAAAATTATAGAATGTACCAGACTTCTTTTTTTTTTCTGTGAGACTTGGGAGATTTGGTATAGTTCATAAATATAAAAAGTACGAAATTTAAATTGTAATGCCGTTCCTTCGCTCTGCCAACTGAGCTACCGAGGTGGGAATCAACATGGCGAATTTAAAATCCTTACTTATTTGAACACGTCATAGCGATGTTACTTTGATATTTTATTAATGAAATAAATAGGTCTGAGAGTGCAAAAATCCTCGATAAAAAAGTATATGTGCTTTAGATAGACTGACAATCTATCATTGCAGAAGTACACAAATTTGATCTAAAATCATTATTGAAAATTGCAACACGAGGTAGAAATGGCCATTACTTTACCTTTGACCGTCTTTCTAAATAGACTATGGATTAAAATACCCTTTTCAGAAGACTTTTTTAATTCACAATAATACGAATACGTATTTTATTCATGCCTATTGTTAATTTTTTTCATTATGTGTATTGAACAATAGCCTAACTCATTATCATGATGCCCGCAATTCAATGGTGGTAACAATAAGATGATTCGTTAAGCGAAACGTGTGCACAATTGAAACCGTTGAATTAATTATTCGTTCACATAATTAAAAAAAAATATATTGCTGACTGTCCTTCATGAATTCTTAGTTCCAACTTGCTTGATTGTTTTTTGATTATGATAGTTTGAGGGACAAATCAGTGAAGTGTTACACAAAAATTGTTATAAAAAAAAAAAACACGATCCCTTACTCTTTAAAAACAACTGATTTACTTATTTATTATGCAAAGTCAAGACCTACCTGAAGAACAAAATAGCAAATGTGTCTATAAGATGTCAGCAGAGTGATTCGAGGATTACATACCGGAGTGACTTTTATTTAAATTATCTCATAGTTTCATACTTAACCTTCACAGTGTCAAAATAATACCATCACTCTGTCCGGTCGACCGTCTTCAAGAGTGAGCCATCAACTTATCTGTGTGCTTACAGGTGCTCACAATGTCCCAGGTTTTATGTTTGCTTAGGCTAGGAGGTGTGATTAATTATACTCCTTGAGTGACATGTTTGCATTCCAGACAAAATAATTACTAGTCCATGTAATTTGAGAAAATAATATATGTTACTACTAAGTTTTCTCGATTCTACACTATGAGACAGCAATCAAGATTGACGATTCAGATTGGTTTGACTTACACTTAAAAAAAGTATATTTACTAAACTTGCCTGGCCCAAAATAAACAACCGGAATTTAACTGAGTATATTCTTTACAAACCCGAAAAAGAAGCGACCACAGAGCAAACAAACCACTGTCAGATACAGACGGTCCATCAGTTCAACAATAGTGAGTGTTGGGAACAATACTTGAAGAGATAGCGTTGTTTCATAGAACAACGGTTGCGCCCGGTGCTGCAAAAGAAATGCACATTGCTATTTTGTTCTTCAGGTAGGTCTTGACTTTGCATAATAAATAAGTAAATCAGTTGTTTTTAAAGAGTAAGGGATCGTGTTTTTTTTTTTATAACAATTTTTGTGTAACACTTCACTGATTTGTCCCTCAAACTATCATAATCAAAAAACAATCAAGCAAGTTGGAACTAAGAATTCATGAAGGACAGTCAGCAATATATTTTTTTTTAATTATGTGAACGAATAATTAATTCAACGGTTTCAATTGTGCACACGTTTCGCTTAACGAATCATCTTATTGTTACCACCATTGAATTGCGGGCATCATGATAATGAGTTAGGCTATTGTTCAATACACATAATGAAAAAAATTAACAATAGGCATGAATAAAATACGTATTCGTATTATTGTGAATTAAAAAAGTCTTCTGAAAAGGGTATTTTAATCCATAGTCTATTTAGAAAGACGGTCAAAGGTAAAGTAATGGCCATTTCTACCTCGTGTTGCAATTTTCAATAATGATTTTAGATCAAATTTGTGTACTTCTGCAATGATAGATTGTCAGTCTATCTAAAGCACATATACTTTTTTATCGAGGATTTTTGCACTCTCAGACCTATTTATTTCATTAATAAAATATCAAAGTAACATCGCTATGACGTGTTCAAATAAGTAAGGATTTTAAATTCGCCATGTTGATTCCCACCTCGGTAGCTCAGTTGGCAGAGCGAAGGAACGGCATTACAATTTAAATTTCGTACTTTTTATATTTATGAACTATACCAAATCTCCCAAGTCTCACAGAAAAAAAAAAGAAGTCTGGTACATTCTATAATTTTTATCGCTCCCAGCCCAGCATGGATGAAGGAAGGGTTTAAAAAGTAAAGGACAAGGAGTCCAACTGTGAAGAATTTCAAATTGAGATTAATCCCATTTTGGAATATCAGAATTGGAGTCAGGTTTTCTGTTTGCATAGGCCGAGAGTCGACTGAGATTGATTACCGGTTGTCTTCCACCTGAGAGAGATGTCATCAATCTTAAGGGACCCTGTTATAATCAACTTGTTAGAGGTCTCAGAATCTATGTTTGCACACTAAGGATGTTTTTTGTCAGCAAAAATAGATGGATGGGTGCATGGACTACTTTATTCATTACGCGCGTTTATATGAAAGTAAGATTATAATGAAACATGTTTTTTTTTACATAATTTTATTATTTTCAACACATACTCTATTCAGTAAGTGCGTATAGGTATAACGGGTTTATTATTTAAAACGAAATAAAAAGTATAACATCAATG
>JARACY010004487.1:0-26642 GCA_029255725.1 Scrobipalpa atriplicella | reverse complement strand
CTGCAACTGCAGAATTCATCAACTTCTTTCTCACCTAATTCCTACCTTCCTAGGTGCTAAACCGTATCTCTGGAGACGCGAACCAGCTCAGCGAGCACACCGTCGGCGGCGCCCGCCCCCGCCGAGGCCCTGCTGCCTGTCGCCCTGGTACCACAGCACGTCATACCTCGGGCACGGCCAAGGACTGCGTGCGGCTGAGGGGACTGCCTTATGAAGCGCAGGTAATATGGCGCCCTGGTAACATTTGATTTCTAATCAAATTAATATAAATTAATCAACACTACCATGGACTAACTACTCTAGAGGACTGCTAACGCCATACTAGAGAGTGTAACTCGATACTCGATAAAAAGGTCAAAATGCGAGCAAAACCTAGATGGCGCTGGCATAGTTGCTCGAAGAGTCTGTTGTTATATAGGACATAAAATTGAAAAAAATCAATAACAACTTGAACCAAATTATCTTTTAAGATTTTTAAAGTAGAAATACACAATGAGAAATGCTGTTTAAAACATCTGAATTAAAACACATATTCAGTTTACACAAAATATTTCGCTAATGTCAATAGATGGCACTGCTAAGTAGCGGTGTACGCAGTTTATAAGGGAGGTTATAAGTCCTCTTTGTTTTATTCGTCCATGGCACTAATCACGTGCTTGTTTTATTTCATAGTTGTATAATTGTTGGTAACCGTTCGCAGGTGGAGCATATCCTGACCTTCCTGGATGAGTTTGCGAAGAACATCGTTGTGCAAGGAGTCCACATGGTCTACAATGCGCAGGTTAGTTTTTTTTTACATATCGATATATCATATTTTTTTTTATATACCGGGTGTAAGGGACAGCGTCCCGCAAACTGATAGGGGTTGCTCAGTCAACGATACTGAACAACTATCACCAGGATTTTTTTTTCAGGAAACGAAATAAAAATATAGCTTTTCCATACAAATTGCCTGACCGATGTGGTCATTTTGTATGAAAAAGCTAATTATTTTTTTCATTTCCTGAAAATAATTCCTGGTGGTAGTTGTTCAGTATCGTTGACTGAGCAGCCCCAATCAGTTTCAGGTATGCTGTCCCTTACTTCGGTATAGACACGCCTGATCCCTTATGGGATAGGCAGAGCGTCAATGTTGCTATGAAATGATTTTGCTATTTACTTTTCTCCTATTAGGGGCACCCGAGCGGAGAAGCGTTTATTCAAATGGACAGCGAGACTATGCGCGTTCCTTTGCGCACAACAGAAGCACCACCGCTATATGACCTTCGGAAAGAAGCAGCGCTATATCGAGGTAAGAGCACTTTAATATAATTTCAAATGGACAGCAAGACCGAGCGCGTTCCTTTGTGCGTAACAGAAGCACCACCGCTATATGACCTTCGGAGAGAAGCAGAGCTATATCGAGGTAAGATGCACCGCTATATCGAGGTAAGAACAGCGCTATATCGAGGTAAGAAGCACCGCTATATGACCTTCGGAAAGAAGCAGTGCTATATCGAGGTAAGAAGCACCGCTATATCGAGGTAAGACAGCGCTATATCGAGGTAAGAAGCTACCGCTATATGACCTTCGGAAAGAAGCAGTGCTATATCGAGGTAAGACAGCGCTATATCGAGGTAAGAAGCACCGCTATAATGACCTTCGGAAAGAAGCAGTGCTATATCGAGGTAAGAAGCACCGCTGATATGACCTTCGGAAAGAAGCAGTGCTATATCGAGGTAAGAAGCACCGCTATATGACCTTCGGAAAGAAGCAGCGTCTATATCGAGGTAAGAAGCACCGCTATATGACCTTCGGAAAGAAGCAGTGCTATATCGAGGTAAGAAGCACCATCGCTATATGACCGAGGTAAAAACATAAATTTGTGCTTCTTCTTCCGGTTTTAGAGTTTTTGAACCGCCTAATAGGCTTTGACGTGGTTTTGTGTAACAATCTCCAACAACGACAAACGGCTGGGACTGACGGCTTAACGTGCCCTCCGAAGCGTGATACCATCTGCATTTTCCTAACCCAGAACTTGGGAAAAATCTCATAAAGTGATTTACGAATATCAACTTTGTGTTCCCTCCTGGGAATCGAACCCAGGACCTCCGGGCCCAGGAAATCGTAAACGACCTCGTCTATTGCAGGTGTTCCAGTGCAGCGGCGACGACATGAACCTGGTGCTGACGGGCGGCGTCACCCCCGCCACCTCCCCCAAGGTGCTCTGCTCCCCCGGTACGTTGCCCCCCCCGCTCCCCGCCGCCGCCGACCGCCTCCCCGCCTGCTGGCGCACCACATCGCGCAGCAGAGCCTGCTCGCCAGGCAGCACGAGAACCTCCTCCTCGCCTCCTTAAGACCTAGACTCCCGGGTAAGTAAGGATACGTGGGGAACATAGACAAGGCAGCTGCCGGGAACGGTGACGTCATAGTTCCCGGCAGAGCTGCAGTCAAAGCCGTCCGTACCCGGCCGGCAAGGAAGTATAGAACGGACTTTGCGTAGGAAATGCGTCGCGTATGTTGACAGCATTTGAGTCATTTGCGAGGAGTTCGCGTAAGAGAACATTGGCGCTGTTTGTCCGTAAGAGAACATTGGTAAGGACATAGGTGGCGCCACTTGCGGGTGTACTGTCTTTTAGCCGCCGGCGCTTCGGCTTGCGTGAACGCGCGGTCGTATGTGCGCTTAGTCGGCATCATTTGCTGTTGTAACTGTGGATAAGGAGTAGCGGGGGAAGGGATCGTATAGAAGCATAGCCGGGCAGGATTGGGACCAAAGGGGGTCTTAAGGAGGCGAGGAGGAGGTTCTCGTGCTGCCTGGCGAGAGGCTCTGCTGCGCGATGTGGCTGCGCCAGTAGGCGCCAGGCGGGGGCGGCGGCGGCGGCGGGGAGCGGGGGGGGCAACGTACCGGGGGAGAGCACCTTGGGGGAGGTGGCGGGGGTGACGCCGCCCGTCAGCACCAGGTTCATGTCGTCGCCGCTGCACTGGAACACCTGCAATAGACGAGGTCGTTTACGATTTCCTGGGCCCGGAGGTCCTGGGTTCGATTCCCAGGAGGGGAACACAAAGTTGATATTCGTAAATCACTTTATGAGATTTTTCCCAGTTTGGTTAGGAAAATGCAGATGGTATCACTCGCTTCGGAGGGCACGTTAAGCCGTCAGTCCCAGCCGTTGTCGTTGTTGGAGATTGTTACACAAAACCACGTCAAAGCCTATTAGGCGGTTCAAAAACTCTAAAACCGGAAGAAGAAGCACAAATTTATGTTTTTACCTCGGTCATATAGCGATGGTGCTTCTTACCTCGATATAGCACTGCTTCTTTCCGAAGGTCATATAGCGGTGCTTCTTACCTCGATATAGCGCTGCTTCTTTCCGAAGGTCATATAGCGGTGCTTCTTACCTCGATATAGCACTGCTTCTTTCCGAAGGTCATATAGCGGTGCTTCTTACCTCGATATAGCACTGCTTCTTTCCGAAGGTCATATAGCGGTGCTTCTTACCTCGATATAGCGCTGTTCTTACCTCGATATAGCACTGCTTCTTTCCGAAGGTCATATAGCGGTGCTTCTTACCTCGATATAGCGCTGTTCTTACCTCGATATAGCGGTGCTTCTTACCTCGATATAGCACTGCTTCTTTCCGAAGGTCATATAGCGGTGCTTCTTACCTCGATATAGCGCTGTTCTTACCTCGATATAGCGGTGCATCTTACCTCGATATAGCTCTGCTTCTCTCCGAAGGTCATATAGCGGTGGTGCTTCTGTTACGCACAAAGGAACGCGCTGGTCTTGCTGTCCATTTGAAATTATATTAAAGTGCTCTTACCTCGATATAGCGCTGCTTCTTTCCGAAGGTCATATTAGCGGTGGTGCTTCTGTTGTGCGCAAAGGAACGCGCTAGTCTCGCTGTCCATTTGAATAAACGCTTCTCCGCTCGGGTGCCCCTAATAGGAGAAAAGTAAATAGCAAAATCATTTCATAGCAACATTGACGCTTCTGCCTATCCCATAAGGGATCAGGCGTGTCTATACCGAAGTAAGGGACAGCATACCTGAAACTGATTGGGGCTGCTCAGTCAACGATACTGAACAACTACCACCAGGAATTATTTTCAGGAAATGAAAAAAATAATTAGCTTTTTCATACAAAATGACCACATCGGTCAGGCAATTTGTATGGAAAAGCTATATTTTTATTTCGTTTCCTGAAAAAAAATCCTGGTGATAGTTGTTCAGTATCGTTGACTGAGCAACCCCTATCAGTTTGCGGGACGCTGTCCCTTACACCCGGTATATAAAAAAAATATGATATACGATATGTAAAAAAAAAACTAACCTGCGCAATGTAGACCATGTGGACTCCTTGCACAACGATGTTCTTCGCAAACTCATCCAGGAAGGTCAGGATATGCTCCACCTGCGAACGGTTACCAACAATTATACAACTATGAAATAAAACAAGCACGTGATTAGTGCCATGGACGAATAAAACAAAGAGGACTTATAACCTCCCTTATAAACTGCGTACACCGCTACTTAGCAGTGCCATCTATTGACATTAGCGAAATATTTTGTGTAAACTGAATATGTGTTTTAATTCAGATGTTTTAAACAGCATTTCTCATTGTGTATTTCTACTTTAAAAATCTTAAAAGATAATTTGGTTCAAGTTGTTATTGATTTTTTTCAATTTTTATGTCCTATATTAACAACAGACTCTTCGAGCAATATGCCAGCGCCATCTAGGTTTTGCTCGCATTTTGACCTTTTTATCGAGTATCGAGTTACACTCTCTAGTATGGCGGTTAGCAGTCCTCTAGAGTAGTTAGTCCATGGTAGTGTTGATTAATTTATATTAATTTATTAGAAATCAAATGTTACCAGGGCGCCATATTACCTGCGCTTCATAAGGCAGTCCCCTCAGCCGCACGCAGTCCTTGGCCGTGCCCGAGGTGATGACGTGCTGTGGTACCAGGGCGACAGGCAGCAGGGCCTCGGCGGGGGCGGGCGCCGCCGACGGTGTGCTCGCTGAGCTGGTTCGCGTCTCCAGAGAACGGTTTAGCACCTAGGAAGGTAGGAATTAGGTGAGAAAGAAGTTGATGAATTCTGCAGTTGTGGTTATTTTCTACATGCTAAAGAACAGGTCCCCCACACTTATTTTATTTTAATAATATTTAGGCTCGTATTTAAAAAGCGATCTCAAGATTGAGAGCAATATTAAGTTCGGATTTGACAGGTCATTTTGTACTGGAATGACATTTCTGATACGAACTCAAACTCGCAGTCACACTTGAGAGCTGTTTATAAATACGGGCCTTAGTTATTTTTATTGTAATCTTTGCCTAGTTAAAGGATGCATCAGTTAATTAATAAGTGTAAAATAAAAATACAGTAAATGACATTGTAAAAAAACAGTACTCGTAAAATGTAGCTAGTATGTATTCCTAAGATGCTATTAGGATATGACAGTACAAACAAAATCTCGTAAAACATTATCATGCGACACTATAAGCACTCACCAACCTCCAAGGGACAGCTATTAGACATAAAATTTCATCATTCATTTGCCAGAATCTTTTAGTTACCTAACTTAGTTAATTTAGGTAGATAAATATACATATTTTTTTGTTATTTGTTCTTATCGATTTCCAATTTCAATAAGATGCTTACATCTAGATTTATAAATTGTAAAATCCTGCTGTTTATTTAGATCAGGTTAGCTCACTCTATCGTAAATTTAGTTAAAGGTCAGATGAGTCTTTGAAATACCGTCCCAACGCTTTAACCAACACGAAGGCGTTTCCCGTGGTGCGCCCGTCGGCATCTCTACCTATAGCTATAGATAGAAGTTACCTGTTGTACTTCAGCTGTGGTGCTCCTGAACAGCTCTATATACCGCGCGCCGATCAGCTTCCGATGCCGCGACAGCGCCTTAGGGGCCTCGTCTTCCTTAGCGAACAGCACGAAGGCGTCTCCGGTGGCGCGCCCGTCAGCTCGACGCACGAACAGCACGCCCTCCGCGCCGTCCAGCACTTGCACCGGATCTTCGCCCGTTGAAAAGAAATCCAACTGGGAAAAGAAAAATGAATTCAGAAGGTTTTAAAACACTTGTAATACCTACTTAATGAGGAGTTAGCACTTACCACTTGCTGAGGAGTGGCATCGTAAGGCAGCCCTCTCATTCGCACGATGACTTGTGCGCCTCTGGACAGGAAAGCCGCGGCTTCACATGTCGCGCCACCGGCCACTGAAAGGAAGTCTTCGCCGCTTGCTCGGTACACCTGTAAGGGGAAACAATAGTATCAGGAAGTGTATGATTTGTATTGAGAGGGAAAGATACAATTATGCGGAAAACGGAGTGCACTTATTTCCCGAATGAGGCAGTCAGTTATTTATCACTCAATCGTCTTTCATCTCCGCGGGTGTCGTAAAAACCAACTAAGGTATGCACTGCACACTCTAATCCGTATGACAAATCCATTTGACTATACATGGACCAGCGTTATACCATGCATTTTTTGGGGCATAAGACAGGACTACTTCGCCTGGACCACACACATTCAATCCTCGGAAATACTTGACAGAACATTAGAGCGCACTAGCTCTTGATCGATTCTTCTACACTTTACTTTCCCCCAACCAACTTACCTCAACATACCGCGGTTCCTCTTTTCTGCCTTTGGCCACATTCAACCCTCGGAAGAACTTGGTTATCAAAAGAATGCCAAAGAATCTGGAGCGCAAATCGCACCACCTCTTGGGCGACGCTTCTCTCCTAGTACTTTCAAACAACAGCTATAGTCCTACCTCAATATACCGCGGCCCGATATGATGCTTGTGCCTCTTCAACGCCATATCTCTGTGCTCCTGGCTGACGAATCTGACCAGCGCTTCTCCGTTGCGCCTGCCTTGGGGCGACAGACACAGAGCTCCTTCGCCTTTGGCCACATTCAACCCTCGGAAGAACTTGGTTACCAAAAGAATGCCAAAGAATCTGGAGCGCAAATCGCACCACCTCTTGGGCGACGCTTCTCTCCTAGTACTTTCAAACAACAGCTATAGTCCTACCTCAATATACCGCGGCCCGATATGATGCTTGTGCCTCTTCAACGCCATATCTCTGTGCTCCTGGCTGACGAATCTGACCAGCGCTTCTCCGTTGCGCCTGCCTTGGGGCGACAGACACAGAGCTCCTTCGCCTTTGGCCACATTCAACCCTCGGAAGAACTTGGTTACCAAAAGAATGCCAAAGAATCTGGAGCGCAAATCGCACCACCTCTTGGGCGACGCTTCTCTCCTAGTACTTTCAAACAACAGCTATAGTCCTACCTCAATATACCGCGGCCCGATATGATGCTTGTGCCTCTTCAACGCCATATCTCTGTGCTCCTGGCTGACGAATCTGACCAGCGCTTCTCCGTTGCGCCTGCCTTGGGGCGACAGACACAGGGCTACTCCGCCTTTGGCCACATTCAACCCTCGGAAGAACTTGGTTACCAAAAGAATGCCAAAGAATCTGGAACGCATATCGCACCACCTCTTGGGCGACGCTTCTCTCCTCGTACTTTCAAACAACAGCTATAGTCCTACCTCAATATACCGCGGCCCAATATGATGCTTGTGCCTCTTCAACGCCATATCTCTGTGCTCCTGGCTGACGAATCTGACCAGCGCTTCTCCGTTGCGCCTGCCTTGGGGCGACAGACACAGGGCTACTCCGCCTTTGGCCACATTCAATCCTCGGAAGAACTTGGCTATATCCTGGTCGGAAGACTGCCAGGGGAGTCCTCGAGCGCGCACTATGCAGTTGCCGTCGATCTCATCGTCTTTTGAGCTGTAACAAAGGAGAAGGGAGGTTATTATTATTAAAAAACATCTGCAGAATAATATTCAGTCAGTGAGTCATTGCAGGATCTGAACTGAATATGAAGGTAAGTAAGTTAGGTATTAAATGAAATGAGTAACATAATTTTATGAATGAGCTTGCGGTTTTCTTAGTAGACTAGGAAAATTGTAACGAGATCTCTTTATTATTATTATAATATAATAAATACGAAACGGACTTATTGTAGGCAGGTTTACCTAGCTAATTGAGTGTATTTCTTTCAGCTTACTACATTAATCGATTTTTTCCGTATTATTTATCCTGTTACATTTTTTTTTAATTTAATTAGCTGTGCTATTTGTGAAAAGACGACAAGCAAGCTAATAATGAATAAGCCAAAATTTAATTGATAACAATGATAACAGACCCAGATATGTCATATCAATATAAACATAATTTCAAGTATCAATTATCTTTTAATACTTTGCCGATTATAGCCCTATTTGATAACAATTTTATCAAAAAGATTTGAAGAAAAAAAAAAAGTAAAGAAAAACAAAAATTACTACCCAGTGCAAAACTAATTTCAATTTCATTTTAATTTATTTATTTTATTAGGTTCATGACCATTTAACATAATTTACTAACATTAATGGTGTTTTTTACAATATCATTCGTTCTTATATGTTAAACAATTAAAGATGAACACCATTCATAGGAAAATGCAGCATAAGGTTTAAAACTTAAAGTAGGTAGGTAATACTAATAATTGTAATGTAGTAAGAGTTTTACTTAAAAATAATATCTAAGGACTAATGAGATCATTTATTTGGTTCCAGCAAAACTAGTTCATATTGTGATTGAAATAAATACTGACAAGAAATAAACGAATGAAAATGCTCAATAAGAATCGTTAAAATACCTAGCTGACATGATTAGAATCTGTAAAATTTCGACATTTGCTCTTTATTCTTTAACTAAATTTCGAGAGATTCAAATAACCCTCGAAAATTTGATTTTAGAAATATTAATAGCAAAAGTGGTGTCAGCTAATCGAGTCATTTTGTAAGTTCCTATAGCGAAAGCAATTGTTTTTATACAGGGTGTAAAAAATTGTACTGCGGTCCTTTAAACCACATGTTCTACTAAAACAACTTTTCCAAAACACAAAAATTTTAGCTCGACATAAAATTAACCATACAAAATTGTAGATGAGGAGAGCATCTTTGTATGCAAAAGGCATTTTTTATCGAGCTAAGATTATGTTCTTTGGGAGAGTTGTTTGTTATCTATCATAAAGTAGGACATGTGGTTTAAAGGAACCCAGTACTTTTTTTACACCCTTTATAGCGCCAGTAGGTAGCAATTAAGTATTATGTCCTACCGCATTCTATCTAATAACTTGTACTTCAGGCCCTTGATAGTGCAACTGAAATCAGTCAGTAGTCAATAGTCACGGCGTTATGCTTGCGCTATTCCGATAACAGCGCACAATACACTCGCGCGCATGACGTGCGATCGCGCATGCGCTCGAAGACTAAGGCTCGTATTTATAAAGCCATCTCAAGATTAAGAGCAATATTGAGTGCGGATTTGACAGGTCATTTGTATTGGAATGACGTTTCTGATACGAACTCAAACTCGCTGTCACTCTTGAGAGCTGATTATAAATACGGGCCTAAGTTTTTTTTTTTTGCGGTCGGACAGAGTCGACGATACTCCTTTATATGTGTAAATCCAACCCGGCAACGGTATCAAGTTGGTTTGCTTGTGTGTAAGTGCGGCTTACATAAATACTGACATAAAGTCAGGCATTCATCCCTTACAGGGTAGGCAGAGCGTAAAACGCCTAGTAAAAGACGTCTTCGCCACGTCTGATAAATATTGACAGTAATTTTAAACTGGAATGTGAATCGCCAAGTGATAGGTTGTCAGCCGATCGCCTAAATTACCCATACCCAAATCAGTAACACTCGAATCCCATTTACTGTTTTCTATAGCATGCCTGGGTGGAAGGCAGCTGGGACGTTCAGCTATGTTTTTTTATCGCTCCCAGTCCAGCACAGAAGAGATGGTTGCGATGCGGCTGTACGATCTCATATAAGTCGGCTTCTGAGTTCCTGAATTCCTTCAGATGGTCATGGCCAAGGCTTGCGGATAAACTCGCTCCATCGTCAGCTCAGCCTCAAACATTAACTGATTGATTTTTAACTAAAATTAACAGTTAACCCCATCGATTCTGATTACCACAATACCACACCCAACCATGCAAAAATGAAATCACGTACATCATAACAATCCAAGTTTATGCACTATCATAAACAATTATAGTGATACAAAGTTGTTCATATTTTATTCTACGAACAATCAGAATATTCTGCGAATATTGTTTAACTTCCATGCTGGACTGGGAGTGATAGAAAAACATAGAATGTGCCAGCTATGCAGCTGGCAGGAGATGCCTCCTCCCGGGCATGCTGTAATAACCAGCTAAGGGAATCGAGGGTTTCAGTGTATTGCAATTTAGGCGATGGGCTGACAACCTGTCACTATAGCAATATACATAATCATCTGTTTTAACCCTTAAAACTTGTCAGACGTGACGGAACGTCCTTTGTTTAGGTCGTTTTTGCTCTGCCTACCCCATAAGGGATAAAGGCGTTATTTTATGTATGTATGTATGTATTGTTTAATGTCATCGTATATAAAGGGTGTTATTGAAGTTACACATTTATTGTTTGTTTATACAACAAAAAATAGGTGGGTACAAAACTTACACACTATTTTTAATTAATGTAAGATGGCTGGATTAACATCTTCTATCCTGATAATTTGGCATGTTACAGATCACGGAAGGACGTCGGCTAAGTCCAACATGTGTGATGTCAAATGTAATAAAATTACTAAGTATTCAGTACCAAAAGGATTTCTCACATCATGCCTACATCAGTCATCAAGTCATACTCATAATGTTAATTGCAATGTCATAATTAATAAGGTACATTCTTAGCGAGTTACAATAGGTCTTATTATACATTAATTAAGATGCCCCGTCAGGGCATAGCAATATTATAATAGCAGACAGCGGACACTACTGTTTACGATTTCCAAGTTCAATTTTTCAGTGCAATAGTACTAGACTCGAGATTTTTATCGCACCAAAATAAGTTTCGGTAACTAGGTGGAAGAACATATCGATAAGGCGTACTGGCTACAATGCAACTCTTATCTATCGATAAACTACCTATTAGTTCTTGACTTACAACCTTTGCTGCGTATGTCACACTATCGATATTTTTATTTTTTTATGCTCTTTTTAACTGCCTCCGTGGTCTAGTGGTCTTAGCCATGGGTTCGATTCCCAGCAGGGACAACGACTTTGTGTTGTTGTTTCTAGTTTGGTGAGGACATTGCAGGCTGATCACCTGATTGTCCGAAAGGTAATATGATCCGTGCTTTCGGATGGGCATGTAAATAGTCGGTCCTGCGCCTGATTTCTCTCTGGCCGAGTCAGATCAGAATAATTAGTCAACTATAGATTTAAGGTCAATGTGGGTAAATCCGGCATATTTCATTATACATGGTAAGACCGGCACACCGTCACAAAAAAATGTCTATTTTCTTTTTTCTAGCCTCATAATGCTACAAGCGCCATGTGATTTGAACTAACACCTCAATACTGGTTTTATCGACAACAAAGTAATCCGCGCTCTTATTTAAATGCTGAAGTTATAGTCGTTAGACGGAGTTGCCCTGTAAGCGGACTTTCCCACATTGACCTTATATATTTTTTTTTACATTTGTCTTGAAAATTGACTCTTCATTCAAAACTTGATTTAATTAATAAACATACTCGTTGATAAACCAATAAACATGCTTAAATGCATATATAGCTTGTTTATGTCTAGAAGTTCAAGTTAGGTCACACAACACAGAGATAACGATTTATTTAGAATTTCACTTCCTTCTACTCGTATCAAACATGAAAGCCGCATGCATCTTTGTTAGGTATCTTAAAATGCATGCATGGAACGGTACCTAATCCAAGGATAAAGGTTCAAATCCTGCCCGCGTCGAATTCTTAATTTCTTATTTTTCACCTTATCATACGATTTATATGTTTCTTCGTGGCTATTAATTTCACTATTAGAAATTTACGTTTTCCTTGAGTAATATAGGTTTTTTTTTTGTAGCCTATAAATCGTCCCACTGCTGGGCAAAGGCCTCCCCTTTATCTCTCCAGTGGTCTCTGTTTCAGCCTCTGTAAAAAATATATTATGGAAAATATATTATTCCCATGAAAACACTTATGAAACTGCGATCCGGAAAACTAGTATGTACTCATAATTTATGCTAGAACGGGCCCTGGGCAATGGCGTACGTGTTTGTATGACGTCACCTTTCTCAACCGCATTTCTAGCGAAAACAAAAGCCGCGTCTTCTCTTAAAAATAACAAATACCTAAAAGGCGAAACACGCCCTATTCAGCGATTCTAAAATAAAATTCTCGTACCTTTGTTTTGAGTAGAAATGCGCGTTTTTCCAAACAGTATAGCGACAGGCTGAATGCGCGGTGGGGCCTTTGCCTCGCTTGGATAACACATGTGTGTGAAGCTGTCACAATAGCCATTATGCCGCGAAACGTAAGTAATCATAACATATGGACAATGGATGGACACTTGTGGCTGACTGTGGTGCGGATTCCTGGGTATAGCGGTGTGGCAATCGATCACAGCTGTGTGTGTATGTCTATTTCCTGATTCAAAATATGTGGGACGAAAATACAGTTGTTTTACTCACGACTGCCGCTGGGCTATACGCACGCACTTGTCCCTTAGGAGGCAGGTCGCCCGCAAAATATCTGGTCTGTGGGCGAGTTAACTTTTCTTATAAAATCTGTGGTTATTTGGTCCGAATGAATGCTTTGTTAATGTTGGGCCAGATAACTACAAATAAAACTTCTAGTGGTAATTCCTTGTGATTGTGCGTACAGACACGCGCCCTTGTGTGCATAATTACAGGTTTACCTACTATCCCGAACTCACGAACAATAAGGCAATGTGCGTGTAGGTAGGCATTGATACATAGAAGTATGGTCGAGCGGCATTCGTGACATAAAACACACACAAAATCACTCCTATAACCCAATTCAGGGCAGGCTGAGTGTCGACCGCCCAATTAAAGTCGTTCACGTGACTTTTCAGATAGGTTTGTATATTATTATTGTTGTTGTTGTAGTAATGGGTTGTCAGCCCAAAGCCTGAATAGGTATCAACACGTCATCGTAACCCTTAAGACCCTCAGGTATGACCGAGAAAAGAATCAACCGGTAAATTCTATGTTTTTTATCGCTCTCAGTTCATCATGGAAGTATCTGAATATCAATCGAGTAATAAAATATCTTCACCTCTTGAACTGAGATAAAAAACATTTTATTTATAAACAATATTTTGTTAAAATGAAAAAGTACTATAAGTATTTATAAGTGGCTAGGTGAATAAAATTAAAAA
Source organism: Scrobipalpa atriplicella (assembly GCA_029255725.1). Lineage (NCBI taxonomy): Eukaryota > Metazoa > Arthropoda > Insecta > Lepidoptera > Gelechiidae > Scrobipalpa > Scrobipalpa atriplicella. The sequence continues at coordinate 13,331 of JARACY010004487.1, read as the reverse complement.
GATATGGATTTTCTGGCTTCTACCGTTTTCCATCGGATTCTCAAGATAGGATGATTGAATTATGGTAGGTATTTTCCCGTAGTAAAAATAATAGGTACATATGTATGTTGTCGGCATAATATGTTGACAGTTTGGAGAAAGTAACAAACAAACATACAGACAGACACTATCAATGAGATTATATTCTACGGTAGCGCCATTTACACAAGTAAATGCTTACATACATACATATTATCACGCCTGTATCCCTAATGGGGTAGGCAGAGCGTCAACGACCCAAATAAAGGTCGTTACGCCACGTCTGACAAGTTTTGAGAGTTGTTTAAGATAGATCTGTATATTGCTATAGTGACAGGTTGTCAGCCCATTGCATATATTACAATATACTGAAACCCTTGAATCCCTTAGCTGGTTTTTACAGCATGCCCGGGAGGAGATGCAGCTGGCACATTCTATGTTTTTCTATCGCTCCCAGTCCAGCATGGAAGCAAATGCTGAAGTTGTTACAGATAGTGTTGTTTACATATGTGATTGAGTTAGTGGCGATAGATAGGTTGAATGAAGGACGGATCAAAACTACTAGCCAACGCTGCTAGCATATACATACATAAAATCACGCCTTTATCCCTAATGGGGTAGGCAGAGCAAAAACGACCTAAACATAGGGTGTTACGCCACGTCTGACAAGTTTCGAGGGCTAATACAAATGATGATTATGTATATTGCTATAGTGACGGGTTGTCAGCCCATCGTCTAAATTGCAAAACACTGAAACCCTCGATTCCCTTAGCTGATTTTTACAGCATGCCCGGGAGGAGATGCAGCTGGCACATTCTGTTTTTCTATCACTCCCAGTCCAGCATGGTTGTATGTGTGTATGTTTCTAGCACAATAAACTGTTAAATAAATAAAATAAAGAATTTTAGAAAGGTCACTAGTAGCAAGCTACTATATCAAGAATTAACTTATGCTACATTTTATTGCGTGACAGAAGCGCAACTGGTATTTCTCAAATTATATCAGACGTGACGCGTTGTAGTTATAGAGATATAGAGCCTAGAAGGTGTAACGTCTAGTATCTAGACTGTTGACGCTCTGCCTTCCCCGTAAGAGACAAAGGTGTGACTGTATGTAGGTATGTATGAAGTACCTATACTAGGTACACATGTAATAAACGTTCTACGAAACTCAACAATCGCGTGGTTTAGGTACGAAATGCCTGTAAGTCTGAGTCAGCTCAAAAATCTTGACTAGCAGATTTGCAACACGAATGTTTACTGTTTATGCTAGCTATGCATTCGTTGGTTTTTTTTTTTTTTACTTGGAATGGGTTAGCTCTTGACTCTAGACACAAAGGTCAGTGATGACCGTGACAGAGTCGACGATGGAGCGAGCTAACCCAGAAGACGCCTGTTAAGGCACTTGTAGTCTCACGCACCGACGGAACACAGCAAGCTCTATGGCGCCGGACTCCGGTGAGAGGGTGATCGCGAGCCAGGCGGCCCCTTGCAGAGCTTACCACCGCTTTGTTGATGGATTTCAAAATACAGGTTGTAAAAAAAAGTACAACTTGTTCTACTGATGATACCAAAAGACTTTCCAAAAGAACAAAAATTTTACATACAAAATCACGTCTTTATCCCTAATGGGGTAGGCAGAGCAAAAACTACCTTAACATAGGTCGTTCCGCCACGTCTGACAAGTTTTGAGGGTTAATACAGATGATGATTATGTAGATTATTATTATCACTCCCAGTCCAGCATAGAAGTAAAAAAATTTAGATTAAAAAAATATGCTTACCCCATCTGCAATTTCGTATCGACAAGGCAAAATTTTATTTTGAGCTAAACTTATTGTGCTTGTATAGTACCTTTCTTCAATTGACACCGTACGTAGCTCAAATATATTTTTCCTATTTCTTTTTTTTAATAACAAACTTAGTAGGTACAATAAAATATTACATTTTCTTATTTTTATGGATTGCGATAAGTGGCTGCCTATTAGTGCCTATCATGAATAGTCTATAATTTTTTTTATTACACTTTTCATTAGCATTTTTCTCAAAACATGCGTATGGAAAACGGCTGAAGCGATTTTAATAAAATTTGGTATGGAGGTAGCTGACACCCTGGATTAACACAAAGGCTACTCTTTACCTCGGAAAAATGCCTGATTCCCACGGGAAAACTCAGTAAGCCGCGGGTGAAAGGAAAGATCATATCGTGTTCCATATCGCCAATGCGATGGCATACCATACAAATAATCTTGAAACATTACAGTATAAGGGGACGTTTTATAACCATTATACTTGAATAGGCATTCTTGTGTTTTGATTACATGATTGTAGTTATTTGTGATAAGCTTGCATTCATAGTTAAAGGTAATGGACAACTGCATGACTACTTACGGCTATGTAAAGAAGGTGAATGTTTACATGGAACTATATTTTCAAGTGTTACACACGAGTTTGCTTCCATGCTGGACTGGGAGTGATAGATGCTTCCATGCTGGACTGCATGGGAGTGATAGAAAAACGTAGAATGTGCCAGCTGCATCTCCTCCCGTGCATGCTGTAAAAATCAGCTAAGGAAATCGAAGGTTTCAGTGTATTGCAATTTAGGCGATGGAAACGTCACTATAGAAATATACATAATCACCATCTGTATTAGCCCTCGAAACTTGTCAGACGTGGCGGAACAACCTATGTTTAGGTCGTTTTTGCTCTGCCTACCCCATTAGGGATTCAGGCGTGATTTTATGTATATACAAGGCAAACGTAGTGTAGGACGTCCTGAATGATTTCGTAAAAAAGCGGGAAAGAAATGGATGAGAACGGCTGAAGACCGAGCTGAGTGGCGTGCCATGGGAGAGGATGATGATGATATTTTAAAGGTGGAAGGGTTTTGTGCAAAGCCCGTCTGGGCTCGTACCACACCCTTGCATATCTATAGTACCTACCTACCACCGGTAATAGGTACAACTCGATGGTACTAGTGGTCCTAAACTTCCTAAAGTTTAGGACCTAATGGAATTTCCCTTTTACCGCTAAGCAGAAGTGCTCACACTTCAGTGTTTCGGTTATTGTCCACAGCTTTGGAAGTAAAAGAAATCATTTTATTTATGCGATGGGTTTGCTCTTGATTCTAGCCTAGACTATCGGAGACAGAGTCAACAATCAAGCAATCGTCATTGATCAAGTTATTGGTTTGAAATATCCCTAAGGCTGTGTTCAGACGGCAGGTTGAACGCGGGCTGAACGCGTGTTTCATACGTTTCGGTCAACGTGCGTGGCTTGCGGCGCGTGGTGTTAGCGGGGCTTGCGCGTGGCGTGCGCGGGGCCAATTTATATTAGTTCTGTGATTACTTAGGCTCGTATTTATAAAGCGATCTCAAGATTGAGAGCAATGTTAAGTGTGGATTTGACAGGCCGTTTTGTACTGAAATGACATTTCTGATTCAAACTCAAACTCGCTGTCACTCTTGAGAGCTGATTATAAATACGGGCCTTAGTTCTATGATTTGACAGCATTAACTAAGATAAGTCCCGTCACGTTAGGTCATATTGTTTTGTTTTCGGAGTACAGTACATTATCTTTTAATATGAATAATCGTATGTACCAAATAAGTTCAAAACAAACGTCGACCCGCAATCAAAACACTAAGGTTTATTTGTCGTATTGTTCAAGTGTTGAACCATACGGGTGTTTGGTCACATTTGCGGTTGGTCGAATCGCAAAACGCTCAAACTCAAAGTTGTATAAAGTCAAAGTCGGAATTTGAACAATTATACTGATTTTCAACCATTAGACATTTGTAACTTTGACCTATGAAGTGATTTGACCAAACTCAATGCGAAAATGCTCCCAAACACAGTACAGCCATAAAAGTCCCCGCTTTTTTGTCCCTGTTTTAGTACCGTCAGCAAAAAAAAGGGCCCTAACAGTGCCCTTGACTCGGCACTGGAATCGAATCCGACACCGATTGGTTGAGAGTAGGGCTGTCATCACCTTAACTGCCAAACCCGGACAGTAACCTCCAAAACCCCGGACGTTTGGGTGATATGGCATTTTTTAGAGCGAAGCGAGCACATATCACGTAAATTTAATGAATAAGTTACGAGACGGAGGCTAAGCGAGCTTAGCATTTCGCGAAAATAGATATAGAGGTGTCCTTTCCTTATTATATATATTGTATATATTATTACGTTACTTTCTATTTACTAAATTTCTCTGGATTTCAGAAAGTGTCCGAGTCCCCGGATGCCAGCCATCAACATCATAATCAGCCGTGTGACGTGAGACGTCCACTGTTGGGCATAAGCCAGGACAAATCCGGGGAAACCCTGAGGGATGGCAGCCCTAGCTGCGAGTATGACACTTGACCCGACCACGTTTGCGCCGTTCCGTATTATTACCTACACAGAAATGTTTTAAAGGAAATGGAAATTGTTTATGTTGCTAGATGTTGTAATTTATGTTTTAGGATTCAGCATAAAAATTTAATATCGGGCATTAAAACTAGCTGATTTTTTTTTTATTAGGTATTATAAACTAGCTTTTTTCACCGCAGTTTCACTCGCGGCTTAATAAGTTTTCCTGCGAGAATCACATATTTTCCCGCAGTAAAAAGTAGCCTATTTTATTCAGGGTGAACGTAGCTTTCTAATTTCGAAAGAGTACAGATGTAAAATATTAATTTTTAGGTAGCGTTAATAGTAAACCGGCAAGATGGAAATCAATAGGAATTCCTTCAAAACCATAACACATTTGAAATCCAAGCAAATATACACGTTATAATAACTACATTGAGGTCATGTTTAAATATTACAAAGAACCGATCACCCTTTTGAACCTAGTAATAATCGAGTAAAAGAATACTAAAGAAAAAATAATTTGAAGTGGTTCTTTATACCTCTATAGAAAGTTCACCGTCATCACAACTCAAAGCAACTGCATATTTTTGCTTAGCAAGCAATTTTATGCGTTCGTTATGAATAAGGGATCTGAAAGTATGTAATTTTTGTCACCAAGTGTTTTTCCAATGGACAACCGTATCGAAATATGTACCTAAACAATTATCAGTGGTCATACGAACTAATTATCTGAAGCTATCAAGCACTCACCTCCTTATCTATATTTTCTTGGCCGTACACTCCTTTAGCCGGTCGATTTGGACACCAAACTAGCACTGGCCGCTATCGGCAATAAAAATATTGCACTTGGTCGGTTTTAAACGCGTTTTTAATCATAAAAAAATCGATAAGGTTTTATTTCGCGGGACGTCCGTACTGTGCGGTGGTTGGTGGAAGAATGGCGACACTTGAATGTTACTTGAGTAGCTTGGCTTGCGTTCGCGCCGATTCAAACGACCCACCACAACGCAACTTACACTACAATTATCAGTCTTATTTCTACGTAATAAAGACTAAAGTGCAATGTGTTTCTATAAGTGTGTGGTAGACTGTATTATGAGACTTGCTGATAAGCTATGTCCTATACGTTCGTCAGCTTTATTTATTTACTGTATGACTTCTGTGTTGGACGTTATGGACTTGGTACGCGACTCAGTGAGGTAGATTATATCAATAGATATTAGATAAATATGCTTTATTAAAGTACACAGAAACAGTCTTATTCAACGTGTGGTCTCTCTCTTGTCGAGTGGGTTTCGAGTCAATCTACCCGATGAACCCCGCTGTCAGAGTTTTAAACCGCCGCCAGCCTATTAAGCACAGCTAATAGGCCGCTGGCTTTTTTTATAAACGTTTATTTGGTTATTGTAACGACCACTATCAAAGACAGCAACCGGGACTGACTACTTAACATGCCCTCCGAAATAAGGTGATTCAGCCTGCATTGTCCTAACCAAACTGGAGAAAATCTCACATTGATAAATTTACAAATATATCAATTTTGTGTTCCTCCCCTGGGCATCGAACCCAGGAACTCTGGCCCATGGCTCAGACTACGAGACCACGGAGGCTGTGGATGTATGGTGCTAAGTTAGAATAGTATCAACCCATATCTTGCCACGATTTTCCTAAATTGCGACTAAGGGATAATTATCAATAGGTCTAAATGCGCCAATCCGCTTGAAAAACCATAGGTACCTGTCATTTTCTGTCTTGAGGGAAAATAGGGACAGCACTATAGACGGAGGAACTAATTTTGATTCTGTCATTTACAATTCGAAATTTCAAAGGATTTTATAGGTGGATACCCTCCCACCACAACTTATTATACATAGTTTTTGATTTGACAGGATTATAATAAGTTCCTCCGTAGTGTCGTCCTTTTCTGTTTTCTCATGAGTCATGAGAAACCATATGTCATGACATGAGTCATAATCATGACATATGGTTTTATTTTAGTTAAATCGTGTTTCCGTCGAATCAGGGCCAGTTTCGTACCTTGATAACAATAGTGTTGTAATAACGTTATAACGTTATGTTATTGCTGTGGTTGTCACTTGTATTGTATTAGTAATCGTAAATAATCCAAGCTACATACGTAAAATCACGCTTATAGGCATTACGGGGTAGACAGAGCGTCAACGGCCTAAAAGACAGTTAGTAAAACGTACTAAGAAATAAATCCGATAGTATGCAACTGTTTCACATGTGAGTAAATCATACTAATCTTATACCGGGTGTAAGGGACAGCGTCCCGCAAATTGATAGGGGTTGCTCAGTCAACTTCCATGCTGGACTGGGAGTGATAGAAAAACATAGAATGTGCCAGCTGCATCTCCTCCCGGGCATGCTGTAAAAACCAGCTAAGGGATCGAGGGTTTCAGTATATTGCAATTTAGGCGATTTCGAGCAACCCGTCACTATACCAATATACATATCTAATCATATGTGATAACCCTTAAAACTTGTCAGACGTGGCGGAACGACCTTTGTTTAGGTCGTTTTTGCTCTGCCTACCCCGTTAGGGATAAAGGCGTGATTTTATGTATGTATGTATGTATGGTTGTACCCTATATAAACTAGACTACCCAGTAAACTAAACAGTAAACTATAGGTAACAGAGTGATCGTCTGTCCTCTACTCTAGAATCACGTGTCGATAATGCACCCGACCGCACAAACTGTCACATAAACATACTAGGTCTTAATTTAAGTATGTTTTAGGTTTTTTCATGGTTTATTTTACAGAGTAACAGGGATATAGACGTGATTTTTGGTTAGATATAGGAAGATTTTATTATTTATTATTATTGTTATATCACTTTTGATAGTGCTTACCTACTTAAATCAACTTCCGTGTAAGATCCAATGTAAACCATACTTATTACTTTATGTTATGTATGGATACAAACTGACTTATTTGCGTGTTTATTTATATCTGTCATGTCAGCTCAAAGATTGCTTCTTACATCATGGCAGATTTTCTAACGTTGCAGTAAGTGCCTACTTGTACTTGACAGTTTGACCTTCCGTTCTCGGTTAATAATTTTATGGATATAGATAGACAGTTTAGTTACATTCATCATTAAATTATGCCTATCTCCTTTACAGGGTAGGCAGAGCTTCAACAGCTTAATAAAAACTTTCAAGTCTGACACGTTTTGGAGGATGATTTTGCTGTAACATGGGTTGTTTCTTTTGTTTATTTTTATTTTTAGAGGAATATGCGTAAAATAAAATAACAAATGGTTTGTTAATTATTCGCCTGGAGTAAACTTTTCCTGTCGCAGTAAAACTTTGCTATTAAACAAAGTTCAGGCGCTTGTTTGTTGGTTTCTTCTTCTGTTGAGTGAGTTTCGAGTCTGGGTAACAACGTCTCGTTACCTGTAGCTATAACAAAGTAATTAAAGTAGATTATTTTAGTATAGAAATGAAGCTTCACTTACCAAATTCCTGTTTCTAAAACTAAGTCGATTGTCTCTGGTAGTTCTAACCGATAACCTGGAATCACAAAAAAAATATATCAAAAGAATTGCTTTGCTTCACCAAATTTTGTCAGCTGAATTAGACGGCATAGAGCATTATCTCGACAGGGATAAATGTGGGAAGGGCCCCCTTGCGGGGAGGACCCCTCTGCGGAGATCGTGCCTAAAGGCTACTCTTAAAGAGTTGGATTCCATTCCGTTCCGATCCTAACAAGCTAAGCTCACAAGAGCAAAGCACTTGCGAACTAGAAGTTTCGTTTTTACAAATAGCTCGGATAGGAGCAACTCAGGTGTTTACATTGTTAAAACGATAATCTAGATGGCATAGGTGTATCAAACAGAACAAAAAAGATAAATAATCTTACCATCTGATATTATCCTCTGTATAATGGAGGTCATGTCTTGTACTTCTGCGGCGTAGAAATTTTCCCCCGAGTACGGGGCTATACCTAAATCTGTACACATTGTTAAGGAAAATATTATTGAGGGACTTGAAGGTGTAAACATGATTTTAGTGGCTACAAGTTAACAGACTGCGATGATCACAACATAGGTACCAAATTCATTTTTAGGGTCTAAGTCAAATCATTTATTTCCAAAAAGATTCTTACGAACACTTTTAGAAAGTCACAAGCGAGTCTATTACAAAGAAAATTATATCAATGTCACAAAAGAAATCAAAACAAAAAATATATCACAAGAAACTCGCACTTTGCGGCCCCCCTTTCGTTTTCGCCTACTCCTACTTTTGGATCCGTACCCAAAGAGTAAAAACGGGACCCTATTACTGAGACTTCGTTGTCTGTCTGTCCATCTGTCTGTCTGTCTGTCCGTCTGTCGCCAGACTGTATCTCATGAACCATAATTGCCTAAGTGTGCGTGAACTCGGCATGGTACAAGGGCGCGTGTCTGTACGCACACGCACAACCACGAGTATAGCCGAGCGGCAGCGGATAAAAATACGATATCACCCTGCTAAATAGACAACGCTAACAACAACAATCTACTAGAGTTAGTATTTTTTGTTTCAGTTTAAAAGGATACAATTGAGCATATCGAGCAGCGAGGTGGGATTGTCGGGCGCGGGCGGGGGCGGTTGCGGCGCGGCGGCGGGCGGCGCGACGGCGCGCAGCGTGTACGCGCGCACGTACTCCTTGCGCAGGTCGTGGAAGCGCGCGTAGTACGTCGGCAGGCTGAGCTCCTTGCTGCAAGCCTCCGGGAACAGGCATTGTCTGGAATGGAGAGAACAATAAGATTAGCAAGCCTTAATCTTTACCTCTATTCTTCACGTGGTAGGGCAGAGCATCAGCGTGAAATGGAACGCTCGCTTCGCTCGCGTTACGTGTTGATGCAGTTTTCGTGTATTGTCTCGCTCGTTTCGCTCGCATAACATAACGTATATAATCAAAATTCGTGAACGCTTGCTATGCTCACGAAACTTATTGAATCAATCGTAGAAAAAGGGGCTCGCTTTGCTCGCATAACGCTTGAATCAATGTTTGTGACCTCAGGTAATTTTTAAAAAATGTGGTGTAATTTACAAGTTTTTTACATATAAAGTTTTGATTAAAAAAAACGTGTAACCTCGCCTGTATCCCTTTCAAGCAAGCAAAATAAAATGATAATGATGATAATGATAATGATAATTTATTTCATAACATTCGTTACATGTCAGGTACAATGGTATTGTAAACAAAAATACAAACATTTAATAAAAAAATTTAAATACAATGGTATACTTAAATAGCATTGTCAAAATGGTGTATAATAAATAATAAAAGTAATATTCTATTTAAAAATTATAGCTATTACGTTAAAATATTCATTATTATTCTAACATCAAATTAATATTGGCAGTTCTATACATTCGTCCACGCTATAAAAATTATGATTTAGAAGCCAGGACTGGATTTTTGATTTAAATTCATGCAGGGTGCGCGCAGCACGTATGGACTCCGGTAGGCGGTTGTATATATCAGGACCCAACACGTACACTGACTTCTCAGATCTGACAAGTTTATGTGCTGGAGCCTCTACGCGGTCTTTGTGTGCATTACTGCGTAGATTGTGAGACTCTACGATCCCTTTCCGTGAGAAAGAGGCAATATTCAGATACATGAAAATTGCCATTTGCTGTATTAATATACTAGGCATAGTCATAATACGAAGCTCTTTAAAATGCTCACGGGCCGATTCGTCACTTGGAATACGGACAATACTCCGCACTGCTCGCTTCTGCATTATGAATGCACGCTCCCAGTCAGCAGAACCTCCCCACAGCTCTGTTCCATACGATAGTACAGAATGAACTGTAGCGAAATAACATGTTCTGACTATATGCCTGGAGGCGGTGGAAGACAAACGTCGCAGTGCGAAGCAAGCCTGAGCCAGGCGAGAGCACAGCGAGTCAATGTGCTCGTGCCACGTGAGTGAGCTGTCGATCACAAAACCGAGCAATTTGGTTGACGTTACCTGTTTGATTACTGTTCCTCCAGCACTAACACTAAGAGTATTTGGTGTATGGCCGTTAAGGTTAAAACGTGTGTAACAAGTTTTATCTTTATTTAGCGATAACCCGTTTACGGAGAACCACACATGTAGTCTCTGTACGGTATCATTTAATGCGCTCTCGAGTAGGTGCTCATTCTTCGCAGTAATAATTGCAGTCACGTCATCTGCGTACATGAAAACTTCTACACCCTTTAACGCTTTTGGTAGGTCATTCAAGAGTATAGTAAACAATGTATTTGAAAGACAGGAACCCTGCGGGACTCCCATTATATTTTTGAGCTCGCTTGATGTCACTCGACCTCGGTCACCAACCACTGTTTGAGTTCTGTCTTTCATAAAAGATACCAACGTACCAAGGGCTGGTCCGCGAAGGCCATAGTGATCGAGCTTGTTAGCGACGAGAGCATGGTCGGCGGTATCAAAGGCACGCGAGAGGTCGCAGCATAGCACGGCCACCTGCAGCCCTGCCTCGCGCGCCCTTAACACCGCCCACACCACTTCACGCACCAAGTCTGTGGTGCAGCGCCCGGGCTGGTACGCGTACTGACGTTCTGACATCACATTTTGTGATAGCCAAAAGGACAGGATACGCTGGTTTAGTCCAACCTCAATAACCTTGCTGAAGACGGGCACTAACAAACGAGCAATGACAAAGCTCATAACTTATTATTACAAAGTCAGTATCATCACTATGGGTATAAATCATATATTATCAACAAAAACACATCTACTATCATCGCATCGCCTTGATAACCATCTGATCTTTGACTCTTCACTTCCGGAGTTCATTTCGAAATCCATAAAAAAACTATTGAGTCGGGTTAGGCGCCTGGGGCTATTTATAACGCAATCCATTATTGAGGCAGGTCATGACACTGACTATGACAATAGTATCAGGCGTTATCTTATCTACGACAATCTGCCCTTGGTAACCCGTGTTCCTGTACAAAATTACAGTTATTTATACTATTATGTTTGTGAAACATAAAAATATACAAACTTTTTGTCAGGGCTGCGTCACGCAAGTTCACGAAACTCAAGTTCTGAGGTGTTGTATTCAAATCCTGTATGAATGGTTATTTTTCCGTCTCAAGACAGAAAATGACAGTGTTTATTGACTTATATTTGCAACGCTGAATTGCCCTCAAGCATCAAGGCAGACAATCGATTTCTTTATGATTCTTTGCCTTTCTATTCATAGATTTTCGCTCTATTACAAAAATAAAGTTAGAAATTTACATTTTTGAATCAGCTGTGATTCTGGGGAAAGAGTCAATTCACATGATGATTATGTCGTAGGGTCACCTGTGTCTCTCCATTGTTAACTGTCGATCTTATCTAATGTAAGATCTGCCCTTTCTAACCTCTCGGTTGCTATGAGATACATTAACCGTGTAATAAGCATTTTCGACGAATTCATTTGAAATGTCAATAACTATTACATACAAATTACTAGTATCACTAAATTGTGAGTAATATAATATATATAATAGTATTAAGTACAGATCTATTATTTATTTGTACCATAATTTTTATTTTCCGTAATTTGGTACAAATGTTTTTTTTTATCGATGAACTTTGCAGTTTTTATTGGTTTGCATGATAAGAATTTTGTAGATGTAGAAATTTAATTTACATTCATTACATTACTTTACTACCAAAAGCAGAAAAAAAAAAACAATCAAACAAAAATGTTAATTAATGATGTAATATAAATATAAATTGAGTAAAACACGGTCGTTCTCACTTTGGAACAATTGGTCGCGTTGGCGACATGTTTCATGTCTCACTTAAGTTTAAATAGTCTAATAAATTGAGTAGTAAACTAAGTATATTGGCAATCTAATGTCAGATTAGGAATGTCAAAGTCATGTGTTTATTTGCTATCCTGTTCTTATGTCAAATATAAGAAAGTGACAGCGCTATTAAGAATTAGAATTAGTAACTGGACGGCGTGAATCGAGGCCAAATATCTTGGATTATAAAATTATGTCATATTTTATCTATGAGATTCAAACAGGAAAGTTTGGATTAAATTCGCATTCGGATTTAATCATATTGATAAAAAATCTTTTTAGGTCGAAAACTGAGCTAGGTAATCTGTAGATAAATTAGTTTATCTCTACGAAAAATCGTTATTTAAATAGATGATTTTTTTATTTTATTTATAATAGTTGATGGGCAATCATTTGCCCGCCATCTCACTTGATGGGAAGTGATGATGCAGATGCAGACTATGATAGAGCATGATTTGATTACCTAGATAATGCCTATTTACTCTTGCCTTGAAAAGGCCCAGGTTATAACGTTCCGGAAACAGATCCGCAGGCAGGGAGTTCCTCTCCTTAACCATTCGCAGTACAAATGTTAAAGCGAAATCTCGGAATGTCTTCAACATAGGGTGGGAGTCGTTCGTCAACTCGCACGGCAATTAACTTGCACGGATTTTTATTAACGTGCGAGTTGACGAAAACCAATTTTATTAATTGGGAAGGGTGGAATCCCAACCGGCGTCTCGTAAGAAACGAAAGTACGATTCCCACTCACACCATAATTTTTGAAGTAGTCTTTCTTTCTTGTCGAATGGAATTTTCGAGTCGATCGATATCACTCCGATGAATCTGGTGTCAGAGTTTTTAAACCGCCTAATTAAGATAACCTGGTGAAAGTTGTTCAGTTTCGTTGACTGAGCAACCGCTACCAGTTTGCGTTAAGCTGTCCCTTACATTCCAACCCGTATTATGGACCTTATATAAACTTGTTCTCCGCTTGCCGATCGTTTTGTAAACTAACCTTAAAGGCGGTTGTCCGTCTGTGACGAGTCTGAAGAGTGGCGAGTGAGGGTCCACGTTCAGCGACCGCACGAACTCGTCAAACTGAAACAGAAAAAAAAAAACAGAGATTAGAAAAAGTCCACAGGTTAC
>JARACY010004486.1:0-26648 GCA_029255725.1 Scrobipalpa atriplicella | reverse complement strand
AATTTTCTTGTCGTTTTTGTCATGTTCTTCAAAAAAAAAATGCTGTGAAGTAAAAGGCTTTGAAAAGAGAAAAGAGTTGCTGATAATACCTAAAAGTCTTTAGGCATAAGGCGTTATTATAATTTAATCCTCACACACAAAAGTAGGGTAGGTACGTGAGAATTTAGCGCGATATCGATATTTTACAGCAGTCTAGCTGATAGAACAAGTTTTGTCAGTTTCTCATAAATCTCCTGACTCCAGGAATAAATGAAAAACTACACTCATTCATAAAGTAGCACGACTGACCGAAATATTTAAAACTGTTTTGACTCAAAGATGAAATCTTCGGATAGGTAACGAACATTATTGGGTGTATAATGTGTATATCGAATAATTCGGCGAAAAGTTTATTATGAATAAGTTATAATAGAACGATGACTGTGAGTTTGCTTATAAGTAGTTAACTTCTTCTTTTCAGGCCTTTCCACAATAACATCGTCAGTCATCCCGCGGGTACCTACATACCTACTACGGATATGGGTCGATCGGGTCAGGTACCTTCCTACAGCCTATTTCGACAGCCTGGCTGGCTATACGCCAGGAAATCCTCTATTCAACAACAATTCAGTACAAAGTTGTGTTCCAAGTTTCCAGCCTGGACTTTTGTTAAACGTTTTATGTGAGAAGAGCCATAGAGAGGAGTATTAGTCATATAAATAAAATTATGAGTAAATAAAATTGATGCAAGGATGCATGCATAAATATTAAAATTGAAAAAATATGAAATTAATCTTACTAAACATTAAATTAATCACACTATAATACAATGAGAAAGTGTGGTTATATGGTTTTGTTTATTTAATCACGCTTCAACCACTGGATGGGTCATAATGTTTGGTATCAACCTATGGTATCAACCAACTCTAAAAATGACTCAGAAACCCTGAAAACTTTACACTAAACAAATCTGAAAACCCCCAACCAGCTTCAAAAACCTGCACAATCCCCGAAAACCCTAAATAACACCGAAAACTCTCCAAAACCACGAAAATAACCCAATGATCCTACAACCTCGAAAACTCCGAAAACCCCTAACCAACTACAAAAAACAATCAGTGCTTCTCTACCACCCACCGCAACTAGATGCGGGTAAAAAATAATTTCCAAATGCGCAACTGCGTTTACTTTGGTTGGGAAGATGTGGATGATGAAGTTGAAGGGCTAAAGATACATAGGTACTTTATTCCCACGGAAAAAATAATTTTAGTCGAGGGTGAAGCCGCAGGAAGGCTTGAATCTAAACATAGATTATTTATGTCACACCTGGTATGTCCAAGTAACTATAACCGTTGAATTTATAGCGGGATTTATCACAGTTTTACGGGTCACAGGTCACCCCTAAGGTGCTAAATCAAAAATTCGAACATGGTTGGAATAAAACTCATTGGCTTGGGTCCTTGTAGGTAGGCACTTTACTTTTTTACTGGACATTAAAGATTTGAGACTCCGAATCGCCAAAGCTCCGAAACTTTACTTTCTACATACGATGCGGGTGAAAGCGAAATTTTGCACATCGACCCTTGGAAAGAGACAATGGTATCGATTCGTATGCGCACAAAATCACAAAATCTTGACTAAAATTGTCACCAATATGTGTATCTTAAGAGAACGAAAAGGGACGGCAACAATTTTGGTTAAGATTTAGTTAAGAGTAAGTTCGTCCATGGTTAAGTCATGCTCTCCACTCACACACACAATCCGTAGTTGTAAAATTCTGTCATTTTCTATCATGCGAGAACAGAAAGGGTCGGCAATAATTTTAGTCATTTAGGCAATAATTACCGCCGGTTAATAAATGTTACAAAGACAAAAAAAAAAGTTTATGGGAAACATAGTTTAGTGTTTAGTCGTGCCCTCAAAGAATCGACAGCAATGGCGACGGAGATATAAACGTGCACTATAAATAGTACTGTAGTGTGTAGGTTTCATAGCAAAAGGTATCGATTGTCAAAATCAAAAGCAATATAAACATTGTAATTCGAAGATATGTAACATAAATCCAAATAAAACAACGTTCATCTTAATATCATTAAAGGAGTAGGTAGGTAATTAACTGGAATGTAACTTGAATCTTTAACTAAAATAATTGTTCATTCTCAAAGCAGGTCAGCGATACCTACACGTGTAACAATTCGGTATGATAACCTGTATCTAAGGTACAAGTTCTTTATTTTTATCTGATAGATCATCTAATTTGAAGAATATTTTCATCATAATAAAAATAAATTGTTCAGTAATTAATTAATTATGTATTTTAAAAACATGGCAAAAACTAGTTCCGAGCCGAAAGTTAGCAAAACTTTTTTTGTGTATAAATTCTATTCATGCTACTTTCCGGCTCGGAATATACCTAGTAGTGTTCTTGCAATGCCTTTAAAAATTCATAATTAATTAATTACTTAACAATTTATTTAAACAATTACTTAACAATTAAATAAAACATTCTTCAAATTAGATGATCTATCAGATAAAAATAAGAAACTGGTACCTTAGATACAGGTTATCATACCGAATTGTTACACGTGTAGGTATCGCTGACCTGCTTTGAGAATGAACAATTATTTTAGTTAAAGATTCAAGTTACATTCCAGTTAATTACCTACCTACTCCTTTAATGATATTAAGATGAACGTTGTTTTATTTGGATTTATGTTACATATCTTCGAATTACAATGTTTATATTGCTTTTGATTTTGACAATCGATACCTTTTGCTATGAAACCTACACACTACAGTACTATTTATAGTGCACGTTTATATCTCCGTCGCCATTGCTGTCGATTCTTTGAGGGCACGACTAAACACTAAACTATGTTTCCCATAAACTTTTTTTTTTGTCTTTGTAACATTTATTAACCGGCGGTAATTATTGCCTAAATGACTAAAATTATTGCCGACCCTTTCTGTTCTCGCATGATAGAAAATGACAGAATTTTACAACTACGGATTGTGTGTGTGAGTGGAGAGCATGACTTAACCATGGACGAACTTACTCTTAACTAAATCTTAACCAAAATTGTTGCCGTCCCTTTTCGTTCTCTTAAGATACACATATTGGTGACAATTTTAGTCAAGATTTTGTGATTTTGTGCGCATACGAATCGATACCATTGTCTCTTTCCAAGGGTCGATGTGCAAAATTTCGCTTTCACCCGCATCGTATGTAGAAAGTAAAGTTTCGGAGCTTTGGCGATTCGGAGTCTCAAATCTTTAATGTCCAGTAAAAAAGTAAAGTGCCTACCTACAAGGACCCAAGCCAATGAGTTTTATTCCAACCATGTTCGAATTTTTGATTTAGCACCTTAGGGGTGACCTGTGACCCGTAAAACTGTGATAAATCCCGCTATAAATTCAACGGTTATAGTTACTTGGACATACCAGGTGTGACATAAATAATCTATGTTTAGATTCAAGCCTTCCTGCGGCTTCACCCTCGACTAAAATTATTTTTTCCGTGGGAATAAAGTACCTATGTATCTTTAGCCCTTCAACTTCATCATCCACATCTTCCCAACCAAAGTAAACGCAGTTGCGCATTTGGAAATTATTTTTTACCCGCATCTAGTTGCGGTGGGTGGTAGAGAAGCACTGATTGTTTTTTGTAGTTGGTTAGGGGTTTTCGGAGTTTTCGAGGTTGTAGGATCATTGGGTTATTTTCGTGGTTTTGGAGAGTTTTCGGTGTTATTTAGGGTTTTCGGGGATTGTGCAGGTTTTTGAAGCTGGTTGGGGGTTTTCAGATTTGTTTAGTGTAAAGTTTTCAGGGTTTCTGAGTCATTTTTAGAGTTGGTTGATACCATAGGTTGATACCAAACATTATGACCCATCCAGTGGTTGAAGCGTGATTAAATAAACAAAACCATATAACCACACTTTCTCATTGTATTATAGTGTGATTAATTTAATGTTTAGTAAGATTAATTTCATATTTTTTCAATTTTAATATTTATGCATGCATCCTTGCATCAATTTTATTTACTCATAATTTTATTTATATGACTAATACTCCTCTCTATGGCTCTTCTCACATAAAACGTTTAACAAAAGTCCAGGCTGGAAACTTGGAACACAACTTTGTACTGAATTGTTGTTGAATAGAGGATTTCCTGGCGTATAGCCAGCCAGGCTGTCGAAATAGGCTGTAGGAAGGTACCTGACCCGATCGACCCATATCCGTAGTAGGTATGTAGGTACCCGCGGGATGACTGACGATGTTATTGTGGAAAGGCCTGAAAAGAAGAAGTTAACTACTTATAAGCAAACTCACAGTCATCGTTCTATTATAACTTATTCATAATAAACTTTTCGCCGAATTATTCGATATACACATTATACACCCAATAATGTTCGTTACCTATCCGAAGATTTCATCTTTGAGTCAAAACAGTTTTAAATATTTCGGTCAGTCGTGCTACTTTATGAATGAGTGTAGTTTTTCATTTATTCCTGGAGTCAGGAGATTTATGAGAAACTGACAAAACTTGTTCTATCAGCTAGACTGCTGTAAAATATCGATATCGCGCTAAATTCTCACGTACCTACCCTACTTTTGTGTGTGAGGATTAAATTATAATAACGCCTTATGCCTAAAGACTTTTAGGTATTATCAGCAACTCTTTTCTCTTTTCAAAGCCTTTTACTTCACAGCATTTTTTTTTTGAAGAACATGACAAAAACGACAAGAAAATTCCATGTTCTTTGTCGCGAACAAGTGACCTCATTCGTTCGATTCCATATTATCATCTTTATAAATTCTTTATGTCCCTTCCCTTCCCGACTTCTCGGAAAAGGGCGCATAACTTACCTATTTCTAAAATGCAAGATATTTTGCTCCACTGAAATCTCTCTTGATTGAATAATACTTATGAAAGTAGGTACAATAAGTTGTTACAGAAAATAGTAGTGAATAGATAGATACACGATTTTATTTTCTGTGTCTTTGAACTTTATGATTATGAGTTCCTTTATCTTACACCGGGTGTAAGGGACCGCGTACAGAAACTGATAGGAGTTGCTCAGTCAACGAAACTGAACATGAACAATTTTCACCAGCAAATTCTTTCAGGAAATGAAAATATTTTTGCCTTTCCCATACAAATTGTCTGACCGAGGTGATCATTTTGTATAAGAAGGTCATTTTTTTCTAAAAGAATTTCCTGGTGAAAGTTCAGTTTCGTTGATTGCGCAGAGCAACCTCTATCATTGTCTGATACGCTGTCACTTACACCCGGTAGAGATAGCGTCTACCATTATAGAGAAACTGATAATACCTGAAGTAGGTACCTACTACTAAAATCTAATTTGAAGGTAAAAACGCACGGAACGCAACATGCCAATAAAGGTAGAGAAATAGAGATAAGTATATTGGATTTCAAGCAAAGTAATAAAATAAACGCTTAGATACGATGCGGAGAACTCGACGATCTTGTTAAACAGAAGTACCTAGGGACAGTGTATTATTCATGGCGCTTCTAGCGTTATTACCATAATAAAATCTGCAGAAATAAAAAGTGTAATTTGACTCAAACGTCTTGCGGCGAATCCGGCACTTAGTAGCGCTATATGGTCGCAGTAAAATGCCCTTGTTTTTATTATTTACGCTCACGGCTACGGTTTTTTGAAGCTGTCGGGGTGTTGCCGACACTCTGTAAGGATATAAGATGGGTTATGTGCACATGAAACCTGAATCGCGCAAGTAAACGGTTACAGTGTAACTATTTCGGTGTCGACTGAGTGTTTATTTTCTCGTCTCGCGGCGGCGTCCAATGTTTTATGACGCGAAATATAGGAAAGATGAGAGAAACAACGTACTTATTTCTGGCTAGATAGGTACAGTTGACAAATATTTGCGCAACGTTTTCGTTCACCCACTCAGATGTCTCACATAGTGCTCACATACATCCATACTTAAAGATATAAATTCACAAAGAGTACTTACCAAGTGCTGTCTGCGTACCTTGTAGATGCGTTTGTAGAGTTAAAGTATGAAAGTGTTGTTTGATTGATGCATATGTTACAGCATGTACTTATAACTGGTTTTGTTAGGAAAAAGTACATTACGGTAAAGCATCTTAATAGTTAGGTACTTAGTAGGTATTTCCAAGTTAGGTCTAGATAACGAAAGTGTAAAGAAAATCGAATATTCGAATCACATTTACTTACAAAAAGTGTTCAAACCTTTATACACCTACAAATCCACATAAATACAGTACACCACCATAAGACACCACCCCATTAAAAATCGCGGAAAATAATACATAGAGTGCTCTACCTATTATAGGTTTCTACTTCTCAGTACTTTTTGGGATGTCCGGCATAGATAGCTGTAGGTATACTATTCAGACTCGGAGATTATTTGGCAATCACCGAGTGATGAATACAATACATAATACAATACAAATATTCTTTATTAATACATACAAGGTAAAAACGGCAAAAGAAAAGTTGTACAATTGGCGGCCTTATTCCTAAGGTAGCAATATTCCCCAGGCAACCAGGCAGTAAGGAAAAGTAAATGAGTGAGTTTAAAACGATGGTCTTCTTTAAAATACTTATGTTTCTACTATAGGTAGTAAGTAGGTATAACAGTGGCCTAGTAAGTTACAACTTTCACCAGGAAATTCTTTCAGCAAATGTTCTTTTTTTTGGCATTTCCATACAAATTCTCTGATCGAGGAGATCTTTTTGTATGGGAAAGTCATTTTAGTTTTTCATTTCCTGAAAGAATTTTCCGGTGAAAGTTGTTCAGTTTCGTTGACTGAGCAACCCCTATCAGTTTCTGGTACGCTGTCCTACACCCCGTATATTTTTTCCAGCTTTACGTTATTTTACGATCGGAAAACATAGCATTTTTTTTCTTCTTGTCGTGTGGGTTTAGATTAGAGTTGATCGACCCGATGAACCCTGGTGTCAGAGTTCAAAATTAAAAGTAATTAAACTAGGTGATCAATGAAAAGTTTTGTTTCACAATTTCGTTTAGCTGCTCATCAAGGCAAACGCGATTGAAATCTGATTTCCTTTCCTTGTGAAGTTTAGCGAAGTTTATCGATAGCTTTACTTAATGGCGTCTAGATAGACATTAGGACGCGCTGCAGCGCTGAGAGTGAATTAGGCACGCTGTAATAACGCTGTGTAATGTATTATGGCGCTCTGCTGTGCTAAGTGGCGCCAGTTCAGTGAAAAAAAACCTGAAAACTGGTCTTTTGAGCTCTATTGTAGTGTTGAAAATAGGTTCATACAAAAACATAGAATGGTAATTAATAACTTTTCTATCTGTAACTAGAGTAAAGTGTACGTAGTTAAAGTATAGTAATTTTGATTTGATGATAGAGTCAGGCCAACATCTTGGAATCGAATGTGAAAATGTAATTGGTCGCAATCGCAAGAAAATCTCACGTCTACGTGCAAATAAAACCTTTGGAGAACTGAAATTCGGACACACTTTTTTACAGGAACTGGGCAAGCTTTTTTAAATATCCGACTGAGTAGTCTCAGGCGAGCGCTCTGAATATTTACTATTTTGTATACCGGTAGTTATGTTCTTAACTAAGCCTAGGAACCTTTTCTAACTACAGCTTCTATTAGCTCAAGGTAACACCTAGAAGTGCTTCGGTTATTGGCGGAGCGTCGCATCTGGGCTAATGAGCCTGGGAGCTGGGAGCCACCTCGCTCTAGCTAGGGAATGCGCCGACGCGTTGAAACCTGTCACGCTGGCTGTCGGTACTTAATGCTTTAATTGTATTATTCTCATAGCATGATAGGATACCGTTTGATGTCTACCGATCGTAATAATAGCCTTTGCTTCTGTTCCTGACTAATTAACAAGATGTTCCTTAGCCTTGAAGCTTGAAGATAATTTGAAATAACGTTTGGCAATATTAAGGAAATATATATTTTGAGAAATTCATACAGAACCAAATTCTAAACTACTCAGATTCGTTACGGTATGGTATGGGATAATTTGATTTCTAGCCCATTGTATCCCACTGCTGGGCAAATTCCTCTCCTTTTTTCTTCCATATCTCGCGGTCCTGTGCAAGCTCCTACATCAGTCTTTCAAATCCTAGAGAGGCTATAAGAATGTGGTCACATTTCGTGGGAAGAACAAATTCCTCTTACCCTAAAGCTAGACAATTTCTTCCTGAAACCCATTTTTCAGGATCCAAGTTATCGCGCTTTCACTCGCATCGCAGAGCACTTCCATTTGCATTTAGTTATTTTTACACTCGCCTACGACGCGCTGAAGGTTATACGTCGCGATGATAGATGGGGGATGAGGAGATAATGTCTGCAGGCATCAAGAATAAACATTTGAAATCCTGACAAATCTACTTGGCAGGCTGTACTCTTTATTTTTCCTATCTCTTACTTACGGCGTGGACTGAGGGGCGAAAGGAAGGCAAATAGAGTCTGTGTATAATGATTTTTTGATAAATGGTTGCGCCACTTAGCATAGTGACGCCCTTAATAGAAATACAAATCTTAAAACCGCACAATCCTACTAATGAAAATGAGCGAGCTCTTATAATCCAATAAGGTTAAATTTAAATGGTTCGCAAACACAATCCATGATAACTTGAAAGGATTCGTACAATGCTAATATTTTAATTCGATTAAAGTAGCCATCAAACCGCGGCGGTCGGGCATTCCTGTGGATTTGTGGGAAAGGGTTCGCTTGGATTTATGATGGACAATGAGGAAAATGGTAGAGTCGCTTTTATGGACCAACTAGCTTTCCGCCCCGCGGTTTCACCCGCGGCTTAATGAGATTTCCCGTGGGAATGAGATATTTTCCCGCAGTATAAAGTAACCTATGTGTTAATCCAGGGTTTCAGCTAACTCCATACCAAATTTTATTAAAATCGCTCCAGCCGTTTAGACGTGAAGAAGTAACAAACATACACACTCGCAAACTTTCGCCTTTATAATATAAGTGTGATTTTATTTATTTTAATTTGTATTTTGCCAATAGATACCATACGACATTCTCTTTACATAAGACGGTGTGTAAGGAGAAATATGAGAAAAAATACCTATTCATTCTAACAAAGTTGAGCTGATTTATTCACTGTGTATGTGTAGAGTAAAAATATTGTCTTCACTCTTCATAATTCGATGTTTTTTTGGGAACAAGCACATTTCTTAGTGTAAAACATGGGTGTAAAATGATACTTTATTCGAAGTGTGTATTAATCTCATAATAGGTTGGTATTTTGAGAAGAACAAGCGCACTTTCGCATTAATAAATTATTGGATAAGATTCCTCTAGTGAATAAAATCCAATTACGCGAATAATTGGCTCACACCCACACGTCTGAGGATAATGGAGTGAGTGATCTGTGTAGGTATTTCTCATCAAGCACAAGGTTCGAACATACCTACAGGAATAAGTATTAATAGCCTAACGGGAAAAGCAGGTCTTTTCTGTCTTCTGAAAATATTTTTCAGTACAGTCAACTAAACTTTTGAGGGTCATAGAAAGGAAAGTGAACTTTAGGACATTACTTAAAGGTAGAATAAGTTTATGAATAAAACGAAGTCCCACTTTAACTTTGAAGCCCATCTCATATCAAATACTACGTATAAATGATATTTTTATGGTGGTGTAAAAATTAGCCTACGGCAGGGGCAGTCCACATAGGATACCATAACATCCTGCCAAATGTTATCAAAATCGGTTTTGGCATGAAAAAGTAACAAATAGACAAGAGTTACATTTGCAATAATTATATTAGTATAGTACCTACCAATAGATTTAGTATAAAGAGCTAGATCTAGACGAGAAAACTCAAGTACCGTAAGAACTAAGAGCAATTCATTACAGTACTGCTTGAGAGAGCACAACTTTCCAGCGCTTTCACTAATAAATGTTAGTAGCTACATTCTGTAAACTGAAAACTTTAATAAATAAACAAAACATTGAACTTTCTAACAAACGTTTTATAAAAAAACGGCCAACTAACTCAACTGTTTTTCTTTTGAAAAAAGGTATCATAATAAAAGCATACAGCCCTAGGTACTTGAAACACGGCAAACGCGTCACTTGGGTTGAAAAAAGAATGCCATTCTAAGTGGGTACAAAATAAAACAGGAAATATGACTTAATCCCCGGTGCCGCCAGCGCCCTCATCAGTTAAAAAAATCATTACTCACTGAAAACGCAATGAATTGAAAATCCGGTAAACCAGATTGAAGAATTGGTACTGAAGTTTGTTTTAAGCACTATAAATTCATGATTCAGTGTTTACAGCAGTTACAGATACCAAAAGTGTTAAAAGTGGCCGTTTTTCGCAAATGTTCCTTCTGTTACTACCAGGAACTATGAATGATGTTCTAAATTATCTTCTTTGCTTTTATTTCAATCTGGTTTACCGGATTTTCGATTAATTGCTTTTTCAGTGAGTAATGATTTTTTGACTGATGAGGGCGCCATCTGGCTCAGGGTAGCCCCTTAAGACTCATAGGTAAGTAGTTTACCCCACTTATAAACCATCTGTGATATTTCTAAGGAAAACAAAAGAAAGTTGCATCTGTCACAGCGATCATCATAAAGTTTTCGTGTGTACCTGCTGCTGCTGGGTATATACAGTCCAACTTGGAATAGTAAAGCTAACGAGTACCCAATGCTTATTTCTTTCACGAATCTTCAATCTAAGCTACAAAATGCGATCTGTAATATTTACCAGGCGTAAATAGGTACAGGCGTAAACAGGCGTAAATAGGTATCGTATAGTAGGTACAAATGACAGCATGAATATTATTAAGATATTATTAACATTTAAATAATCTGGGACGGTCTCATAAAATAAACACTTGAAAAGCTTTAGTGTCTTCATGAAACAAAAGGGATAATCGAATGGAACAAAGTAGCTAGTAATGGTGCTGTCTAATACCTTTCAGAACATTGCCTCAATGGCGGACGGGACTGGGTTATAGCCCAATATAACCCATCAGCCTAATAGTCCCAATGTGCATAAACCCCTGGTTTCAACTCCTTTATTTTTATCGTTTTCTACCGAAAGTTCGATGGCTCAATTTGGTTCGATTTAACAGCAATAATAATGAATAAATAATAATAAAATATTCATTGCATTGGCACATGCTATTGCATTCTTTTAAGTTCTTAAACAAAACATCTTTTTAAGATCAAAATGTGGACTCTATATTAGGAATGGAATTTTCGTTTTGTAGGATAGCGACATATTCTTAGTTTTTTATGTTTAGAAATGTGTTCACTTTTATGAGCAAATTCACGTGTTTAGGACATTATTATATTTTCTTCATTACTGCTCGCGTAGTTCAATCTATTAGATGCTATTTACTAGTATTGAAATCAAAAACTGCCTTCGATCATAATTCTTTACTAATGACACCAAACAAAAACAAAACATCAAAGTCATATCAAAATATCTGTCTATCAAAACGCTGGCCAAGCTGCCAGTTATCAACAACTAGAAACTAGAGAACTAATGTTCAAAGTTCTCTTAAATTAGGTAACAGTGTAACACCTACGCAATACATAACGAGGTAGTAAAATTTATTGTAACGAACATCTTATTTCGCTCGGCGTGGCTGTTCCGGGAACGGCTTTCAAGCAATAAAGCACAAAGAGCCGTTTATGCCGGTTTTATTGAAGTTTTTCCAAGGCACATTTAGGGCCTGACCACGGGAAACTCGCCAGAGTAAAAAAGCTGTGTCAGGCTGTCTGCGATCGGAGAAAGCAAGTTTATTCTCACGTCACATGACACTTTGCCACTCTTATCGTAAGAACATTAATCGTCGTGAGTTCTCTCTTGGTCAAGCCTTCTTAAAAGTTCTTCCACACCACATTTACCTATAGCAATTTAGCTGTAGCGAAAAATCTGGAAAAGCAAAATATTTCACATAGCTGCATTTTGATTTACCGCTCTCTCACCGCGTGAAAGGCACGTTAAACCGTTGGTGCTTCGGAAGGCACGTTAAGCCAAGCCATGTCAGAGGCCATTGCTAAACATTGCTAGCTTGAAAACTTTGATAGCTGTGTTGACCACTAACCTGTCAAAAGCCTAATCTAGGATTAGGTCTGGTTTTCCTTCTAGGTTGCGGAGGTGAGCTCTGTGTAAAAACCAGTATCCTCGTTCAATCTCCTCCCGAAATATTCGGGAAAATGCTAGAGAGATGATGCTCTTACTGCGCGACGCGAAGTACCGTGGCCAGGCCCTTACAGAACTTTTTCCACGGCACATTTAAAGCGACGCGACGACTGCGCGGCCCCCAGACAGATTGCTGTCAACAGTTACATTGTTTCCATTTTACGTTCGTTGCAGATTTCCTCAAACGCTTCTCTTATGTCTGCTTTGTTTGGTGTTTACTGGGAATTTCAAACTCCCGCTTCTCTATAACTAAGCCTTGAGCTTTCAATCAAATATTGTGGGTTCGATATCTGGTTAATCCATTTTAGAGGTTACCATGTAAATAATTCTTATAATTGGCGGCCAATGTACCAAAATAAATATTTTCGAAAACAAGAAATACTCGTACTACTCGTAGTCTAACAAATTCGTAATCTTTTATTTGGAGAATGCTGGCCATACTTACCACATGGCAGGCAGATTGAGCTGCTGCCCATTCTCTCGATTTGTCTCCTAATTACGAAACTAGTTGACTTATCCGATACCCGCAGGAAGTGATGGGATTATGATTGTGAGCGACGCGCTTAAACCTTATTATCTTTTCGGCCAAGTACCTACTATGTTCCAAATTCACCGTGACAGTGATTTTTATATTTTTCATGTATTCATTTGAATTTTATACTTGATTCAGTTGTCGAGAAACCTTGGAAGTAAACGGTTGTGCAATTTTGATATACAACGTGTTATATGCATCGAGAAAAGTGTGAATCTACCCATGAAACTGAACAACTTTCCCTAAGGAACATAGGGCGAAATACGAAAAAAAAAATTGACTTCCCATACTAATTACGCTATCAGCTGACGCATTTTGTATGGAAGGTCATTTTTTTTTTCGATTTTCGACCTATGTTCCTTAGGGAAAGTTGTTCAGTTTCATGGGTAGATTCACATATTTCTCGATGCATATACCCTTTCTGTTACACGTTGTATATTGGAGTTCTCAATTTTAATATAAAATACGAACCAGCTCGCGGAGATCCGCAACAATGATTATGAACGTTAAGTCTATAGGTTCTGTGATAACACCGCCCGTTTACGTGGAGAGTTAGGTACTATGGTTCTGGTGTTTCCTTTGAAGGTGTTGTTCTGCTTCTGCTCGCGGTCATTAAATCCGTCGTCTGCATCAAGCGGTAATGAAATAGAAATGCGACCCAATGAACTCTGACACCAGAGTTCTAAACCAATTAATATCTAATTCTACAGCCAATTGGCCCCTGATATGGTTTTTGTAACGATCACTATCAGAGACGGCTTAACTTGCCCTACAAAGTACGGAATAATCAGGGTGTTTCAGCCGCCCTGCTCCAAGTATCTCGCCTGCAATGTCCTAACCAAACCGAAGAAAATTTCACATAAAAAAAAATAAAATAAAAAGTAATAAGAATAAATTGACAAACTTTGTGATCCCCCAGTGGAATGGAACTCACGACCTCCGGGGACCCCTAGACGGAGGACGTAGTTATTGAGATCTGCAGCGAGCTTCATTACCGCTGGCTGCTGTCTCCGCGCTAATTGCCGCCGCACTTATTGAGGTCGAGACGCTGCTCCGGTTAAAAATGCACGTCCAGCTTACTGCTAAACCCTTCGTATAATGAGACATGCTTCATGAAACAAAGCCCGAATGTTTATGAATTTTTAGTACTCTTCAGTGACGTCAGCATCTCTTGGTTTCGAGTTTGGTTTGTGTTTATGGAGAAGGAAGCGAGGGAGTATAACCTTTAATTCTAATAACAATGTGTTTGATAAATTTGATAATGCACGTCCAGTTTAAACCCTCCGTATAATGAAACATGCTTCGTGAAACAAAGCCCGAATGTTTATGAATTTTTACTACTCTTCAGTGACGTCAGTATCTCTTTGTTTCGAGTTTGGTTTGTATTCATGGTGAAGGAAGCGATGGCCTATGATATAATACTGAAGCTTACTGCTAAATAGTCGAGTAGGTATAAGTTACTTTAAAGTTTTTGTAAAGATCATGTTATAAACAATAAAGTGCTTGTTGTGGAGTACTGCAATCACCTACTTAACGATTTATTTTTTGTAGTAAAAAAATAGACACATAAGAGGCTCTGCTAATATGTAGCAAAATTTTCTTACAGCATATTTTATCGCGATTTTTTATCATGTTGCCGTCAAACCTTGTAAGAAGGGCGTAGGTAGAGTTAAGCTAATAAAACTCTTACCTTCAATAACCCTTCAATCCATCTCGCACCTGTGCTGAGCTGCAAAATACTCATAAATGACTTCTAAATATAAAACAAAGTAGCTCTCCGCCCTGCGGTTTCATCCGGTACCTAAATTAATTTTCCCGCGGTAAAAACAAATATAATGTGTTAGTCATGGTCAATCTGTAAGAATATTTTCCATTAAAATCCAAATCCGAATGACCGCATGAAAAGAGCCTTAAGTAAGGTCATTCATACAAAGTCACGACTTAATCCAATACGGGGTAGGCAAAGCGTAAAACGCCTACTAAAAGGCGTTTTCGCCAGATCTGATCTGACAAATCTTGAGAGCAATTTATTGAAATGTCGTTTATCGATATAGTGACAGGTTGTCAGCCCATCGCCTAAATCTAGACATGCGGTAGCGTGTCCAAGCCAAGTTCAAGCCAAACGAAGAGAACTGGCGGGCAGCACCGTGTGTATATTTACACGAACCATTTGGAGCCACTTTTGACCCCTTCATAACTCAAAAATTATCAAACTTATACTCACCAAAGGTATCTCACAACTTTTTGTGCAAACTACGCACCAACACCACCATGAACTTGGCTTCCAGTTTCACATTTGTTTTTGGTGGGATTACAATACACTGTGACCCTCGAATCCCTTTGCTAACTTCTACCATGATACGATTTCAGTACAGCTTTGTCAAATTTTATCCAAATCCGTTCAGACGATTATATCAGCATGGATACGTGCAATATTAAACACGCGTATCATTCATGTCTATAAAATTCTATTATGGAGATGTGGATGGATTGTGTTAACGTGGGCTGAATATTTCAAATCGGGACCCTTTGTGCCCGAGCACGAGCGTACAAGCGGAGAAGCCTACCTAAAATCTATTTTACGTTTGTTCAACTTCTGAGTTCAGTGGACTTATTATCCTTACGTGTTTTTTATAATAAAATAAATCTCTCATTAAAATAAATATTTTATATATATGTATTATATAATACACTTACCTACTGGAACCCTCTACGTTCTCATTTTCACCTACAGTAAGAATTGAAAGAGAAGCTTACAGCTAGGCTAAAAGCTGAAAAATTCTATGTTTTTTCAGCTTGGAAGTGTACTAAAGCATTGTTATTATAAAATCAAGCAAGACTTCAATGTTTAACTAGTTTTCTAAACTCTTTCAAGTCATGTTATTCTCAAGGGGTTCAATGTAACTAAGTATAAGGTTATAAAGCTTTCCATTTCATTAATCGCAATAGTACTTAAAAATAAATTACATGCGGCTTTTATTTGTTCAGACACTCGCAATTCGTCAAGTAACTACTAAATATTTACTAAAATAACACTGAACAATTTTTCTTAAGGTTAGGTTTTCTTATACCATGGGTTAGGCTATGTTTCTGTACCTATGTTAGGTTGGATTGGATAACGAAAAAAGAAGTTTAACCTCCTTTACAAAATGCTTAGCAGGCTCACCTACATATATGTCGCAGAATTTTGATGGGGTATTGATAAAAAACCCGATTTGATTACAATCCTGCGCTAGATATAAAGACAGGTCAGCTAGCAGTACTATTCTCCAGGGCGCGTCTCGTCAGCTCAAGTATTTGCGCCCAGCGGGGTGTAATAATAGCATTACACAGTTTTTATTTGCTCACGAGTAATGCGCTTGTTTTGTGTGTTTATCTGACATCAAAATCATGTCCATAATATACATACCTACTAAGTTTAGGGTATACTTGGGGTAGACAGAGTGCCAACGGTCTACTTGAAGACGATGCCAAGTTGAACAATCAGAACGATATAATTCAAACACAAAAATATTGAATGCTATACGTTTTCTGTTTTGAATATTTCATATTTAGGAAATCTGAAACTCTAGGCATTAATTTGAAGATGAATTTATCATTACTTCAAAGAAGTTATTTCATAGCAAGCAGTCACGAAAGTGAATGTAAAATTTAGGAGTTTTAGGATCCTATAAATAGAGAAACCGTCAAACACGTAGTCAAATAATAGGAAGCAGGGTATTTTTACCCTTCCATCATCATCTTCCTAGCCTTTTTTCCCATATTTCACGGGGTCGGCTACCTAATATAGGGAATTGAACGGGTACTGGTTTTTACACAGAGCGACTGCCATCTGACCTCCGCAACCCAGAAGGGAAACCAGACCCAATCCTAGATTAGGTTACACACAACCTTTGAATTTCTTCGTAGGTGTATGCAATGCAGGTTTCCTCAAGATGTTTTCCTTCACCGTAAAAGCGCCGAATAAACGTACATATGAAATTCGAAAACCGAAAAACACATTGGTACGTGGTGGGATTCGAACCACGACCTCCTGCACAAGAGGCAGCGGCCCTATCCACTACACCATCCGGACTGTTTAGCAACAAAATGAAGAAAATGTTCACATTTATATGTTAAATAACCCTATTAACTGTAAATTAATGTGTTTTCGTCCCTGACTTGGCTGTAACAGGCTGTTCTAAGCGGAGGCGTGCGTACCTAACAGTAATTTATTTCTCGGACGCCCAAGCAGCTGATGAAATATATGCTGTCTCCGAGACTGCGAATATTGTAGGGATGTAAGGATGGACTTCCATGCTGGACTGGGAGTAATAGAAAAACATAGAATGTGCCAGCTACATCTCCTCCCGGGCAGGCTGTAAAAACCAGCTAAGGGATTCGAGGGTTTCTTGTAGGTATTGTAATTTAGGCGATGGGCTGACAACTCGTCACTATAGCAATGTGCAAAATAAGTTATAACCCTCAAAACTTGTCAGACGTGGCGGAATGACCTTTGGGTCGTATAAAGGCGTGATTTTATGTATGTATGTATGTGTAAGGATGTAACTTGGCTAACTGGCGCCAACGTCTTTTATATTCGCACTAATAAGAAAATCCTCGATTGTCTTAAAACAAAAATAGCATTTCAGGTTTAGTGGAGGTATGATTAGGATATACAACGAATATACGTGTACATTTAGACACAGTACAATAAAAACAGATCCAAAGCTGATGTTGCGTCCATAAATGAGATATTCCTCACCTCAAGACAGTTTTTTGCTGTTTTCTATTGGTGCTATTCAGCACAGTCTAACCTCTTAATCTGCACAGGCGATGCAGGCTTGTTTCTCCGCTGTTTTGCAAGTCAATTTTCCTGCTATGCATTCCTTCACTATTAAAAGTTTTTGTTTGCCAAACGAATTCGTGTTTTGGGTCAAAGAGGTACTACAGTAAAGGCTCTGCTTTTGGTCTACAAACTTGTGCAAGATTGTTTTATTCAACATGCAGATGAATTGAGTTTCTTGAAATTTATTCCGTAATACTTTAATTTAATTGGCTAACTGATACTTGGAATCCGCATAAGATTGTAGCTCTTCCAATGACATGAAAGCTTTGGAATAATTATTTACATACATTGTAAGGACGTTTCAAACTATGTTACAGTATGTGTTGTTATTCCTTGGTATGGTACTCTATATCCAGTTACCGGTCATGGAAGGGAATGACTGGGTTACCTATGCCTCACACGAGCGGAGGCCGAAGACGAGGCAAAGTAGAATAGACAAAACCAAAAAGCGGACTCCAGCACTTGGCTGGGAAAACGGTAGACAGAAAAGAAATAAAGAACATAAATAGAGGTATGTTTAAATTAGCTAGATACCAAGGTTTTTTGAGTGTTTGTACACAAATTATTTGCGGGTCCAACCCAACAGTGTGCTCAGCCAATGCAATAGTCGGTTAGCGCTCAGCAACTTGAAATTCCATTTTCATGTTGAAAGGTTTGCGATGGAGCCGCTTTATAAAGCCGTCTAGCGTCGTTTGAGGAGCGAATGGTTGTAACTTTGAACCGCATGAACCTCGTAAATCCTATGCATAAAGAAAAGTGCCTGAAACGGACGGCGGTGATTAACGAGCGCCCACACACACTGACGTTCTGTACAGCAATATGAAGACAAATAGTTCTGCGAGTTGCAAAAAGTGAAAGTTTGCTAAACTCTGGATGCGGCCGTGCGGCGGCTGACTGCAAATTAGGATGGAGAGATGTCACTGTGATAAATCGTAATAAATTCCCCGCATGGAATCAATGTGACTTTTATGTACTCGTGCGAGAACAGAGTAAATGATTAATGAATGCTGTGCGCTCTGGTGTAACCGGTATTGTTTTTCTAGTCTGTTAGTTTTAGACTTGGTGAAATATAGTCCATCTCGGTGTTTGAACTAACACTATTACGGCATTTCGCCAATATTTAGACTAGAGCAACTCTAAAGTGGCTTCATGAAGCTTAGCGAACTATTACGTAAATTGGAGTTTAATCCTCGGGCATTAATGTAAGAGCTGGCGAACGGGCGAGCGTCCACCAACGCCTGGTATCCAGACTCTGAATGGAATTAATTGGGGGCACCAGTAAATACCAAATTGGTGCCGTCCGGGCCCATACGGCCCGCATGTTAAATAAAATTGCACGTCCACTGGGAAATTTCGATGATGTTTTTACTGTAGATGTGATTTTACATAATATTGACACGAGTGATGTGGTGTGTGTGTGTAGGTAGAATTTAAGGGTGACGAGGGATATATAGTGGATGAGGTGTGGATCCAAAGTAGCCTTTAAATAAATAAAAAAAGTAAATAAAACAGTGAAAGGCGAAAATGTACATGTACCTAATAGAAATGGAGCAAGTATACCAAATTATTTTATGTGGGTAATATTTAGGCACTCACAGAGTAAAAGCTGGCGGCGCTGACGTAGCGAATTCTCAAATCAGTGATACAGGTGGATAGTACAAACATTTTAGCTTAGCGCATTCTGTTATATTACAAACGTCCGTGTCCGCGCTTTTAGCCCACAGCCACACTAAATTAAATTACTGGATTACGTAAAGAAACAACGCGCTGTATTGTTATTGAATTATTCATTTCCAGATGAACGTAGAAATAATAATAAGAGGAAATACTCGTACACGCGATTCCGTTAGAACTAAAATATTTTTGTGCCATCAGGCGACTTCCATGCTAAAAACCAGTTAAGGGATTCGAGGGTTACAGTATTTTGTAATTTAGGCGATGGGCTGACAACCTGTCACTACAGAATATACAAATCTATCTTAGACAACCCTCAAAACTTGTCAAACGTGGCGGAACGACCTTTGTTAGGGTCGTTGACGCTCTGCCTACCCGGTTACGGATAAAGGCGTGATTTATGTATGTATGTATGTATGTATGTATTTTATAGTTATCCACAGCTGTCAGGCATCAAGGCAGCGAGATGGAAAACTACACGAAAGGTCGCAGCAGAGCAGTATTGGATCATTGAGAATGTGGATCGTAGCGGTTCGCTTCGTTAGTCCCGCCCCGCATACTGAATTGTGTTTTGTTTTTGTTTGTATTTGTGCTCCATAGTTCGTAGCAGTGCGCTACGATTGCTACGCCGGCGCCGTGGCTACAGTTTCGCTATGTGTTCGAAAATAGCTGCTTATAAAACAAAACAATTTCCGTTTTGTTAATTTCTGTGTTTATAAATATTTGTTGTTTGTTCCAAACGGTATAATGTTACCTTAATTAGTAGAAAAACAGATCGTTATTTTGGTTCTCTGTTGAAGTTAATGGAAAAGTACTACGAGTATATATATTTGAAATAATTGTTTTATTTATTTTCGCCTTAGAGATCTTTATAGCTTTGGAAACACGATTAATTTTGCTGGAAATAAAATATTTTACGGCTTATTAAAGAAATCTTTTATAACTTTTTAAACAGTCGCGATTATTTTCACTCATTTTAATTTTATTTCTCGAGTTGCCCCTTAAAATAGTAAAATGAGTGAAAAATTATTTTGTTAAGAAATTACATTAGGTAGGTTAATTGGTCTTTAAAAGAAGGCAGCTCTATGGTTAAAAACTGAGAACACAATAACTTTATCCACACTGAACGGCTTAGTTCTTAAAACGTTTAGATACCGATATACTTAGCCACTCAATACTCAAGTGATAACGTTGCTTAGCCCTAGGATTTAGTCGTCTAGACGATATACGTGGACGATTTACTAGTACTTTTACTTATTTACGTCTGAAAATTTCTTGTTATTTTTCGAAATAATAACCTTAGGTATTATAAAAGGTTCCAAAACATTTATGAAAAATATATTCTGAAAAACCATTTATGACTTTCGTCTCTCCTGATGAAGATTCTCGTATAGGATCAAAACTTCGAAGGCCAACCCTCCGATCGACAAACAAACAAGTAAGCTATTTAGTTTTCATTATGAACCATTTAGGCATTAAAATTATAACTTATGAATATTATTTATAGTAAGCCTAAAAGCGCTTCGGCTCATATTAATCTTGTTTTATATGAGCTTTGATCAGAGCAAGCCCAAAAGCACCACCGGTTCCATCTTTTTAATAAAAATAAGGCACATTATCATATTAATTGGATATTGTTCATTAAAATCTGCAAAGTTATCGGGTCGGAAGAACAAACTTTAACAAACTTTCTTTTAAAAATAAAAATTCCCGCTGCTTTAAATATTTTTTATATGTCAACATTTAGGTATGGATACAATGTGTAGAACAAATTAACTCATAAACATCAATGAATGTTTTGGCTACGTCTAAAATTTAATTAAAATCTATTTTATCTATTTATTTAATCGTATGGCGGAAATTAATAATAATCTATGAAATACCAATAATAAGATAAGTCAAGCTCAATCTACCGCTTCTTCGAGTGGGCTAATGAAAACGCTATATTAGATAGAATGATTAGAATATTTTGTAAACTGGTATGTTCAAAAAATATGTTGTAAGGTATGTTGTAACTTTTAACGCTAGGAATATACCTGCCTTATTCTTACGGGAAAACTACTTCAGCCCACCGAGAGTGCATCCGCGGGGCAGATAACTAAGAATAAAGTAAAAAGGACAAGGACGGGACAAAGAATAAGCCAAAGGCACAAGATAAAGCATTATCTATCCTTCCCTTAAGAACCGGCTCAGATCCAATTTAAATATATAAAATATTGTATACATGTAAGATATCAAATACGCTATAACAGTCAAAGCGTGTGGTACTAACCTTACTTTGTATATTGAGTACAGGGGTCAAAAAAGTGAAAATTCCATTTCAAAGGAGCGGCTTGCGCGCAATAAACAATCGAGGTTTAAGTGAGAAAGGGTCAAGGGGCAGAAGTAGTGATAAAGAGGATATATGTGGGAACGAGTGGAGAGTGGCGCGTTGGAAGTGCGAACACGTTTTCTTTATACCCGGCGAGTATTGCCAGCTCCCTTGCCAAACACAATCGAAAGGGTTCGCTTTTTATCCCACCTGACTTCTAACCTTTTTCCAATAGAGTTATTTACGCATTGCCCTAATATCTTGCCCATTATCTTTCAGGTGTACCTTTTTTTACAATCTGCTGAAATTTTCTGCCAAAATCTGTAATGGTACAAGTAAGCTCATACATAGTAAAAGATCTTGGGTCCAATATATAAGTATTATTTTCATTTAGTACTTACATTTCTTATTTCATTGCCCAATGGGGAAATCGGTCGTGCATAGAAATGATAAACGTAAGGATTTCCTGCATTGGATGTCCGATGTAAACATGAATTTATATATAAATGTTTATAAACAGGTACCATACATGTCATTGTTTAATTTTATGATAGGTACGTACAGCTGTCATAGTTACTGTGTGTCAATGTGAGTTACACGAGTTTTGATCAAAAATCTTTTAAAATTTAATTATCTACAGAATTTTACATCAATGTTTTATTGAACGGTAGAAAGGTTGTAGTTTCAATATGGCTTTGCATTTTTAGAGAGCTTAAATATTGTGCTTGCAATATGAAAATATCAATATTCAAGTATGAATATTGCGGCTAGACGATCCGTCACAAGTTTCAAAGATCTTAGAATATTGGTTGTGAAAGCATAGGGCAATTGTCTTTTCAATATTTTCTATTTCCATCCAGTTGGTTTTGCTTTGTGTCAATATTACAGGGATACTTCGGAGAAAACTCTATTAAAAACGTGACGCTATTGTAATCACGTTTTACTGTTTAAACTGAAACATTGAGGCTTTAACACGCAGTAGAAAATAGGAAACAGCAAAATGTCAGCCTACAAGTGACTCATTTGTGTAATATTAATAGTGAGTAAATCATTCACAAGTAAAAACCCAACGTAAAGTGAAACTTGACTTACACACCTTAATACGAGCATGTATAGCATATGCTGGGATTTTTGGGTAACCAGATAAGGTATATATATAAAGATTAAACCACTTGCGGCATGACCATGCCTGACGTAACGGCCACATTTATAAACCAAAAGTTTTGCAGCCAGTGTGAACTGAGATTCAATTCGTATAACATAAGAGTCTGTACCTCTATAAGACCAATAAGACCGATATCTGTCGCTGAAATAAAGATATTTTATTGTTACTATAACATCAACTATGGGTTTAGGAAGACGAAATCACGTGGACAGAGAGATGTTATATAGGCACGTGGTTTGCTACGAAGGCAAGATAATTTTCCAACGGATAGTTATGTCATGATCATGAGAAATTAGACATACAGTTCGCACAATTTTAAAATCAATTTTATACCTAGTTCTTTGGGAAAATGGTTCAAAAATCCTTAATAATATTAGAAATAACAAATCAAAAATTTCATCCGCCGACAGGATTTATTATTGATTTGTTATTTCTAATATTATTTAGAAATAATATAGCACTGTGAGTGCAAAAATCTATAATAAATCAAAAATCCTTACACAAAAAAACAATGTTTATGCCAAAGACCAACGGTCCATGCTTAGGCCATAAGTTGATAGGAACAAAAGGCCCGTATTTATAATCAGCTCTCAAGAGTGACAGCGAGTTTGAGTTTGTAGTATCAGAAATGTCATTTCAGTACAAAACGGCCTGTCAAATCCATACTTACTATTGCTCTCAATCGTGAGATCGCTTTATAAATACCACCCTATTGGTTACCGCTTGCACGGCGTTTAGTAAAAGACTTACACATGGGTATATTAGAGTGTGGAAATCTTCATAAATATGAGAAGTAAGAAAATAAAAATTGCACTGTGAGTGCAAAAATCCTCAAAAATGTGTAATGGAAATCTTAAAATTTTTACCCACTCGAAATATTATTACCCTGAAATTCTTAAAATAAAACGCATATTATAAGGTAATATTAGCCATAAAAGATAATCAACTTTGCAAGAATGTCTCATTTCAAGACAAGAATTCAGGTCAATGCCGACGCAAAATTGTTATTTATCTTATAAATTATTTTTCTGGCATGTCAGTAAAAAAAATAATTATTAGGTATCTTATTTAAAAACTGTACGTATAACATCCACGAGTCTGAATTAATAGTTGTTTGCAACTATTATTTAATTAGTTAGACCATGAGGATCATTTTAAGTTTTTATTCTTTGAAATCAAATACAGAGACTTTATGTCTAGTTCATACCTTTCTGCTAACAAACATACACTAAACTTGTTCTTTGGTTAAATGTAGGTCCTAAACAGACGGCTTTAAGAACTTTAACCAGAGAAGAGAAGAAGGCGCTGGCGCTTATTTAACAACTCTTCAGAACACAGATATACATTGGCAAAATTTCATAAACGACTACAAGAAGATTGCCCTTTAGTGTAGGTACACGTTTGGTTGTAGTTTGATAGGTAATGAAGATATAGTTATCCTAGCAGTGTTGTACAAATAAAGTAATCACATTATTGCATCCCGCTGAGTGTATACGAGTTGACGAGACTTGCCACCCTGGAGAATACTGCCAGCTATTTATATGCTTCTTTCTCACAATTGAGAGAGAATGTACCGATGATATTATTAAGGCCCGAATTTATAATCATCTCTCAAGAGTGACAGCGAGTTTGAGTTCGTATCAGAAATGTCATTTCAGTACAAAACGACCTGTCAAATACATACTTAATATTGCTCTCAATCTTGAGATCGCTTTATAAATACGAGCCTAAAACTTTATAGAAATTGTGCGTTGGTGTTTACTCAACTTTATTAATAGGGGTTTATATAGCAATAGAGTACATACATACACATTAACAAACACACCCTAAACATGCTCACTCGTCTGTCGTCTTTGCTAATGTTTTGTTATTTTCTGATACAAGGTGTTATATTTCGTCTATGAAACCTAACTAGTTTAATATTGCTGTGAGTAGGATTGTTATATGTCTGAGTACATTTTTTAAATTTTGTATGTGACCGATTTTCTAGGCAACTGACAACGAAATAATAACCAATGGACACAAAGATTTAATAATTTTCCCAAAAGCTACTTAAAACAGAAATTCTGTTATGAAATATTTTTCCAATAATTTCTGACAATTACACGACGGAACCACAAGCCATTAGTATCGAATCTGGGGTAGCATCTCGATCAGTAAGCAATAATGATCACCATCGAACATTCATTAAAAAGTAATCAATAAGGTAGGTAGAGCGATGGAATGTTCACGCCGCGCCCGACGTTTGTAGCAATTAATTACAGTATTTCGCTCGACTCATCATGATAAAAATTAAATACTATTTACAGGTACTGTCCTATTTGTGCCGCTTTAGTGTGTATTTGAGTAAGTTTTTTTAAGTGCGATAAATTAAAAGATCGACGTTGCCTATGGACACTTAGTTTATTTAGGATACCCATTGTATTTATCAACCTTTTATTATAAGATGTAGGTTGGGCAACTTCTTTTATATTGGAAAGAAATAGTTGCAAAGTTGACACTATAATTCAGTTCAATGTAAGTAATAAGGAGTACTTACTTATTGCATAGTTAGATATAATAATATGACTCGCATGTAGATAACATAGGTAGACGAAAGAAAGCATCAAACATAGGGCCGTATTTATAATCAGCTCTCAAGAGTGACAGCGAGTTTGAGTTCGTATC
The DNA here is from genome assembly GCA_029255725.1 of Scrobipalpa atriplicella. NCBI lineage: Eukaryota > Metazoa > Arthropoda > Insecta > Lepidoptera > Gelechiidae > Scrobipalpa > Scrobipalpa atriplicella. The sequence goes on along the minus strand of JARACY010004486.1, from coordinate 1,301 downwards.
AGAAATGTCAAACATTCCAGTACAAAATTACCTGTCCAATCCGCACTCAATATTGCTCCCAATCTTGAGATCGCTTTATAAATATAATAGCCATAATGTCACAAAATGTCATTTATTATTTGATACAAGGAACATTATAGTGATAATGAATGAGAATATATAGATAGATAAGCAAATGATATCACAGATATTCGAATCAAATTACCTAGGTACTTAGTAGATATATTTCTAAATTCACCGAAATCCGGAAACAAACTTGTACTTAATTTAATATTGCAAGAAGGAAACTCCAGCAATTTCTTAAAATCACAACCCCGAAGTTTACCAATTTGATTCTGAGAAAATAAGATAAGTAAATCAGTGGTTAGAACTTTTGTTTCTAATATAAGTAGGTCAGTCTGCTAGTAAATATGATTACAGTTCAATAGATTAGACTTGAAGACTGAAAAATCTGAATAATCGCCGAAATAATTCACAATGCGTTGCAAATTTCAATGACAAATCCATGTAGCAATAATGTGCTTACAAAAACTTTACTTAAAGGATCATTACCTTATTACTAAATGAAACAATTCTAACAATATCCGTAAATGAAAACGCTTTGAAAACAAACGACCAATATGTGAAATAAGCAGGTACCTGGTACCTACACGATTTTTGACGCCAGTTTCTTTGGTGAACTTTGGAGAACGTTCGAGGGCGTTATTCGATCCAACTTGAAATATATCTACGCGAACGAGTGCGGCAAATAATTAAAGCAATTTAGCGGGATTGGTCCCGTTCCGGCTATTCGTTCCTTGATTACAATCACGCTAAACCACCTTCATTACTCGCCCGCACTCAAGGGTGTCTTTCCATCCGACTGTAATAGTTGTCACTTTCTTTACTGAAATTCCGTAGATTTCCGAATTGGTTCTTACGTATGAAATTCTCGCAGCAGGTGATATCATGAAGTCGACGATTTTGAAAGGGTGAACATCGCTCCTTTCTATGTGGGTTAATCAGATCTCGTCACATCATAAATGTTAAATGATTTTAATACAGTTTGCCTTTTTTATGTCCTGTTTGTTTGTACTTGGAATAACATACAGATCATTTATTATTTAGATGAAATTGCGCCGTTTGGAGAATTAATTTACAGTACCTATGTTTTAAAAATTTTCATTCTCCTTTTTTAAAACTTTACAAGATTGAACGACGAATCTTCTCAGCTTATGCAAATACAATATAGAACGTACATTTACATACCCGGGTCATTGGAAAAGTCAGTCAATGCATACGAAAAGGACCTCTGAAAGTAG
>JARACY010004485.1:0-26652 GCA_029255725.1 Scrobipalpa atriplicella | reverse complement strand
CACCATTAACGTTTAGGATCCACGTATTTTCCCTAATTCCATTTCATTGCAAAGTCTCAGTTTATTTCTTCAGATTTTGGTATAGTGCTCGGATTCCTACTGTGTAGTCATTATTAGAGTCGACGCTTCCCGGAACGTTAGCCAGCCCACGCTCAATGTGCATTTCCTTCGACCGCCCATGTCAGTAGGTATGATGTATCATGGAACCTAGTATATCTTGTATGTTGCTTATGGCGCAGCAGCGCGTGATCATCAACCTTCCTTTCACCTTGCACGTCACCGGTGACGCTCGCTGAGAAGATTCAAGTTAGCGACACAAAAAAAACAAGGAAATCGATTCAGTTCAGTCTCGAGTAAAGTCAGGTATTTCAACACTATGCATGTTGTTTTTGCTTTGAATTGATAAACATTTTGAAATAGCTTTGTATGAAAAAGCATGCATATGTTCAAGAAGTTCTCATGTATTGAAAACAGAATTACAAAACCTGTGTTACCTAAAAGTGAAAGTAGGCCGCCGCAGCGCAGTAGTGTGTGCCGCGCTTGGAGGAACCTCGGCCGGTTGGTTATGAGGAGAGTCAATACACACAGCTGTGCTCATGTAGAAGTTCTACTTCTTCAACATCTGGGACAGGACGTCTCTCGAAGATGTTTCGGTCTTGATGGTATAGATTATAAAATACCTGTTTGGATCCAATGTTAATTTACAAAGAACGCCTGCCGTTGAAGACAGCAGTCTTATAATAGCACTATTGTTCTTATTGTTCGTCAAAACATTTACAGTTTATAGTTATTGATGACATCACTTTGTAAACAGCTGTGACTCACCGGCAAATTCCTAAGTTAATTTCAATACGCATGAGTCAGTGTTCTGGATGGTTCTAGGTTCGGCATCGCTTACGAGCTCAGCGCTCGGAGCGTGGTCTGCGCAACTACCAGCCGTGGTGGAAGGCTCTGGCGGCTTCTCGAAGGTTCTGAGAGGAATCTAAAGACATGTTATACGCAAGGCCCGCGAACGGGCCAGTAAACAGTTCTATTTCTACATGGTGAAATCATGGCGCAATTCCTAACGGTTACCTAGTGAGGTAGTGGGCTGACAACCGGGAGCGAGCGAGTGTATGTGCGCGAGTGCCGCCGCAGGGGCACAGCGCGAGTACTGACGATATCTGCAACTCTCCGCCGCATCGACCGCATCTGCACCGCGCTGACTCATGCAGCTCCGCCTCCCAACACCTTCTCGGATGGCTCGATGATGACGTCATGGAATAACACATTCGGGTGAAATCACAAGAAAAAATAAAAATTTATTCAGAGATACAACGGTTCTTTTGAAAAATCTTTTATTTTGTTCATACTTAAACATATGTTACAATTTTCTTATTCAATATGAATAAAATGAAATTCCAATTTAATCTATTTGGCAAATAGAATCATTGAAATATTATTTACAATCTAAAAATTTACAAAGTAATTGACTAAAATTAAATAAATGCACGATACAGTTATCTACAAACCCATTTCGTAGCTATCGCAGCGGCCAGGGCCAAGCCAACGCCACGCCCGCGCGAGGCGACCAAGATGGCGGCTGGCGGATGCAGACCCACGCGAAACGCAATGGGACTGTAATTTAGAAAAACATCCTACATAATATCACAGATCCAGAAAAACTTACATTACCTAGATAATTATTTCGGAATTGGCTTGACATTGTCTAGTTCTTTGAAAAAGCTATCTAGTCCGCTGAGATCGTTCTTCCAAATATTATCTATTTTCTGCCGTTGTAGTCTGGCCATTTCTTCCTCTGCATGGCACAATCCGAGGTCAGCTTGCATCTGTGCCCAGCGTCGGGCACGCTCTCTTTGTTTCGACACCAGTTCACTTTCCGCACGAAATAGGGAATTGCTCAAGATGGCGATTATCCTCAGATCACGTTTTCTCTTGTTCTTAGCATTAACAGATTTATTTTTAACTTGACGAACCCAGTTGGACAAGGATTCGGATTTGCTTTCACAGAAGTCGACAACAGACTTTTCGTTGGCACTGTAGCCCATGGTTTATGGTAAGGGCTAAGTATATTGTGGTGAGACAATATTACACACCTGAATCCACCAGGCAAAAAGTCACTTGTAGAACAGCAGCACTGCACAACACTGTCACGTCCACACCACAGCACGACGAAGCGAAAATGTGGGCGCTGACGTCACGTTCGCCTTTTATAACGGCCGCTCTGCGGGGCCCCGCTGCTGCGCAGTTGCTCACAAAATGGCGTCTATCGGGCACGAAGCCGCGCCGACTCACGTCGAGAAGGTCGAAAATAGACGATCGATAGCAATGCCACGAGATTTCTCAGGATGCTATGCTTTGTTTGAATAAGTAATTCAAACTAACACAAGTACTTACAGGAAAACTAAGGAAACTTGTGGTAAAAATCGCATGAAATTTTCCCTCTTACGCTTTTACGACGAAGATTTTCACAAGATTTCCAGTAATTTCGATTTTCGACACTATTTTCACAACTGTTTTGACTGAGAATGAAAATTCGAATCAAAATATTTGTATTTTGAATTCCTGTCATATTTGTTTTGTCAAAGTTAAGTGGTTGTTATGGCCAGTATCATTCAAAGATCCAAATAGATTTCTAGCTAAAAAGAGTCTCTATTTGTGTAGGACATAAAACCCAACCCAGGTTTAGATTACATTTATTTTGGATATTCCCTAGAATACCTACTTAGTTTTTTTTCTCAATTACTTCTCTCAAATACTTTTTTATATTTCACTTTATTATATAAAAGTTTTTGATCTTTGATGCTCTGCCTACTCTGTAAGAAGCTTAACAGCATGCCAGTATTAAAAAGACAACATCGGTGACGCACTTCCAAACGCGCATTTCGTAAAACGGGAGGGGTATGGAGGGTTTGAGGGGAGGTCTGGCTGGACCAAGTGGAAACACCCACATAGGGGTGAGGGGGATACTGCATCTGGGTATTGATTTTCTCAGAGGACCTAGATTAAACCTTCTAGAACATTTCAAAGGTCAGAACTCTGTACAATGTACCTACCTACAGCCTATGGGATGAGATGAATACTTTTCATTTATTTAGGTAGAGCATAATTTAATTAGGTTAGTCTGGTAACCTTATATTAAATAGTAGGTATCATTATATGTACTTTGTACTACTATGTAAGTACTTTGCTAATATTAGCAATAGCTAAAACAATTTTCGCAACTAGATAAGTAGGTAGGTACAAATTAAAACTTCTAGAGTAGGTAGGTACCTAGTAGTAAACTGTGATTGTCTCATTTTAAACATGCCCCTCTGTTAATATTTATCTAGGATATTTATTCAACATTCGTCGGTTATGTTATAGCCACCCTTCTGTCTGTTTGGCTTTTGAGTTCCACCAGGTAAAATAACGGTTTCTTGCAACTGACAAGGGGAACATTCTATGGAACATTCCTCAACGGCCATGGAACTTGTTTTACCTCGGCCCTAAGTATTATTAAAGTAGCTACAGTTTCTCGTGGGAATATTGTTAAAATAATAAGAATGTTAACAAAGACCTTTACGTTTTTACAAACTCACAAGGATGTTAAGTTAGCAAATTCAAGATGGAAAAATATAAAAGTAAAGTGGAAAGACGAAGTCCCTCGAGGAAAAGCCGGAGGGAGAAAAAGGAAAGGGAGTCTTGAAGAGACTGGGGAGAGGACTGCCCAGCAGTGGGACACTAGGTATAGTATAGATATAGACCACTATAGACAAAGAAAATATAATATTAGCTAACTATAGACGTAGCTATAGACAAGCTAATAAAGGTGCAAGATATCAGTAACCTAGTCATCGTATAGAAATTCATTGATGAACAAACTAAGATGAACAATAATATTTTTGCTTCGAATCGATTCACGCAAGAACAATGAGGATGACGCATTATTTGCGAAACAAGTGATCAGGTCTTATTACTGCTGTAGTCTAAATTAAGTCTTATTTGTCTGGATTAAGGTTGCTTTCAGTTTGTTGGTTTGACGAGTGGAGTGGTGCAAAGCAAGATGGCCGCGTACCCGCGCATTGTGACGTCACCCTCGACCGTCAACAGCTGCCAGCCTTTGCCTGCTATGTATGTTTATTGACCTCGATTTGCCCGTCGCTATCGCACTGCAGGAAATATCTAGGTATTTCCTGAACACGCAAGTTCTTTTAGGAACTTGCCTGCCACTATCGATCAAGAGAGAGAAAATTCTGGAGAAGTTAGACCCTTCATTACTTTTAACCTCTGTCTAGCGTTTTGAAAATGAAGGCTAGTCATGAAAAGTGAAAATTTAAACCTAGACTTAATGTTAGGAAAGCCTTTGTCTAGGTTCGCCTTATGGCCTTATTAACTTTGAACGGATAGATTTATAAAATACCACACGCTTAATCCGTCTCATTCTCATCTCATAATGCCCTATTCTCGAAAAGACCTTTTCTCAAAAGTTCTCCATTATGTCTTCTAATAATGGTATTCTGGAAAAGACCTACCTAAAGAGGCATTCAAAATTTAAGCCGCATTTTATTAGGCAAGATAAAAAATATGAGAATGACCATTTTGTATGTACAGAGACACTAAGATACAGTACTGAGTTGCCTACCAAGATTTTGTACATTTCTCGAAAACTTGAACTTTCGACATAAGCTAAATTTATTGCTATTGCTATGCTACTTATTTTACTAACCGTATAACGAATGTTTTGAAATAAGAGAAGTGTTTTTTGTTTCGTAAATCGCAACACCCTACAGTTCCTGAAGAAAAACAAAATCCACTGTAAAAATATGTTTATTGCACTACGAGTAACTTAATCGACTCCACCTTTTAATACAAGCATAATATCCTGGTAAAAAAACAACCAGAACTCGCCCAAAATGATTTACCATCGTTTAGCTATCATGCTATCAGCAGCTATCTAATACATTTTCATAAAATCTATACAAAAATCCATCCAGATGCAATGGTTGTATGCTTTACGTCGTCGCTTGACTCATTATCAGTTTCTAGAACAAAACAATACGAAATCCATTACTTTCAATCTATTAACTAAGTTAATTAGGTAAGTTAAGTACCTTACCTACTTATATTAAATAATTAGTTTATTGTTAGTTGAGCCGTTATCTGTTGAAATATGAGGTGAAATTGATTTGGAATAAGCGTTAATTAAATGGAAAGTGTTTTTATTTGTCTGATGAGGGAGGACGATGACTTGTAGGCTTGGGGCAAAAACACGACAAGTATTAATAGTTGCTTACTACTGGGAAGTGCTAATGACCTGGGTTGAATGAGGCCAACGCGAAGTCTGTCTGTGTATTTATTTTATTTACATTACCCTAACTAAAGAATGGGTTGGTTGGTCTTTCAAAATCATTTGATTTCTCGCATTTTCAAAATGTTTTTTCAAATGTATGATTGTCTTGTTTTGACCACAAATTAACTCTTTGTATTGTTATATTATAGCTAAGATCTAATCTTTGTAAATGTTTTGTTTTTCACGTTTATTGTAAATCAAATGGTGCTGTGACCGATAACAATACCATTGCGATTTAAAATCGCGTGCACACGCGTAAAATATGCGCAGCAGTAAAAAGTAAATAAAAACAAGATAGCCAGTGAGCATTGTTGTTTGTTCAATTTGAGTAGGTACATCGTATCGCAAAATCGTAACAGATAGGTAGATTTTTTTTACGGTATTTATGTCGGTTATCTAATCTAGAACTAGAAATAAGGTATCTAATCTAGGACTAGAAAGAAGGTCTGTCGTTTAACCTGAATATTGGCTCAATGTCTACGTGCCTTCCGTAACACGCAAAAGCTCCGTATATACCTACTAATCACAGAAAAAAATACAGTACAGGATGTCCGAGACACTTTTGCGTTTAATTTAGTAGTTATATAAGCAATCGGTCTAATTGGTTTTTAATTTCATCCGTACAGATAAAAGAGTTGAAGAAGATACATTGAATACGTGGAATGTATCTTTAAAGTAGAAATACACAATGAGAAATTTAAATTAAAATACATATTCTGTTTACACAATACCTCGCTACTGTCAATAGATGGCACTGCTAAGTAGCGGTGTACGCAGTTTATAAGGGAGGTTATCAGTCCTCTTTGTTTTATTCGTCCATGGTTATACACAGAGTTATACAGGGTTGATACAGGTTCTTAAAATGAAACGTTAGTGACGTATCTTCTTCAATCCCCTATAGATACGATACGAGTACCAAGAGCCCGTGAAATACGAGAAAAGGATAGGGAGATTATGATGATGGATGATGATGAGTGACTTATCTACTACAACCGTTGATATACACCTTTGAACACAAAATATTATAAGGTAACACACCCTAACACATTTCGTCTACGATTGTTGCCGTGACAGAGTCAATTGGCAGCCATTCGGCGTTACAATTGAAACAACTTAACTAATAATAAGTCCATAATCATCGCTTTTTATCACGAGAGAACTGAAAGGGACGGCAACAATTTTGGTTGTGATTTATTGAAGTCGTGTTTACCGAATTGCTACCAATATTAGACCATGGTATTAGATGATATGGATATTAGTTAGTATTTGTACTAATACGGGGTGCCTTGTTAATCATTGAACACTTCGATATCGTGTTTCAGATATTTCAGGGCACTTTTGTTTCTTCTTGCGGCGCATAGATGGCGCCACATACCCATCCTATAAAATAATACGATACCTTGACAGGTTGCAGTGCGTTGGTGAGTTGCAGCCCCACGCTCCTCAGCAGCACTAGTGGTGGTAGTTCCACGGTGTACAGTCGGTGCAATGCGTCCACTGCTAGCTGTGTTGGAACGTTGTGCCGTTGTCGTACGCTCTCGTATTTCTCTAGCCAGCTGTGATGCGCTGTGAGGAAAGATAGCAATTGTTATTAAAATATTGTAAAAATAACTGGTCGAAATACAAAACTGTTAGCGTTTCGCTGTATTTCCGCGTTTAGTTTCACAGGCCAGTGGCGCCTCTATCGGAATCAACTGACAACTGTTTGACTTTTAAGAGGTGAGCTGTCATTCTTTGATATGAATTTTGGCGGCAAGGGTGCTATTGGATTATTGTTGAAAAAGCTTGGCATAATAAAGGATTTTACATTATAATAAAGGAGATTTTTATTAAAACACTTAACGCACCGCCACAGTTAGCTCTTTTAGTCAAGATTTATGGATTTACTTTCCCCGTAAGGGACACAGGCGTGATGTTATACACGGTAAAATTTTAACAGAATAGATTGATTTTACTTGTGAACCTGATCAAGGTTGAAATATGGCAACAATTTTGTTCTCCCATACAAAATCGAGCCGTTGATATTACATGACAAGAGAAAGTGCAGTCCAATTTATTATTTTTAATATTTATCATAATTCGACCTGTGTTTCAGTTTCATGGGTAGGACTACCTACATACATACATATAATCACGCCTTTATCCCTAATGGGGTAGGCAGAGCGTAAACGACCTAAACAAAGGTCGTTCCGCCACATCTGACAAGTTTTGAGGGTTATTCCAGATATAGATCTGTATATTGCTGTAGTGACAGGTTGTCAGCCCATCGCCTAAATTGCAATACATTAAAACCCTCGAATCCCTTAGCTGGTTTTTACAGCATGCCCGGGAGGAGATGCAGCTGGCACATTCTATGTTTTTCTATCACTCCCAGTCCAGCATGGAAGAAAGAAGGACTACCTACCCTATTTATATTACTATAAACTTACTTATATCTAATCCTGAGTAAAGGGCATCAGCAAGTAGTTGTGTGAGATCCTTGACGTCGCCGAAGCCGAGGTTGACGCCCTGCCCCGCCAGGGGGTGCACTCGGTGTGCCGCATCACTAACGAAAATAGATAAAATCAATAATTTTGATAATTTTAAGTATAGAGGGAGAAGCCCGATAGTGTAGGTAGAAGATAGGGCTGCTGCCGGCTGTGGTTCGAATCCCACCACGTACCAATGTATTTTTCGGTTTCCGAATGTCTAATGTGATATGTGACACCTGCTACGCATACCTACGAAGAAATTCAAAGGTTGGGTGTGAAGTCTAAGGCCCGATCGCCCTCTTCAGGCCCCTGGTGGGAACATAAATTGTGCTGATGATCATGAGTGAGGCAACCTTTCGAGTGCTATAGACTGTAAACTCTTTGCCGTCTGGGGCAAGCAACGGTATCATATTTTGCCTGTGGATAAGTTCGGCTGAACGATCCCACAGACGAGGGACTTTGTGAAAGAGAACGCAACCGTACGAAGCTGATGAAATTCCCTTTCCTTTAAGCATTATTGATAGGATTTACAAGTTGCCACTTATCTTATATCTCTGTGTGTGGGGACAACGGTAACTTTTTAGGCTTTTAGGTGACTAAGACAAAACATCACTCTGTTTTAAAGTCACGAGCAGTATAAGACCTACCCGATTAAAGCGACTCCATGCGCCACATAGCGCGTGCTGTGTCCGAACCCTAGCGGGAAGGCAGCTCTTGAACCGGCAGCAATATTCCTGATAGAAGGCGGCAGTTGTCTCTGAGCGCCGTCCGGGAGCCCCACTCGGCGCAGGCAGGAGGACACCCACGACATGCACGCGTCCACGCTGCTGCTGCGAGGGTATTGCTTCCACTGGAAAAGATAGGAAAATTATGATATTATTCGATTTTTTGCTATGCTTCAAAGTCTTGCATATTTACGTCATAATATGTTCTTTGATGAAACTTGATTCAAAGTGTACTCTACTATATTTTAGCATTTTTCTAAATAATTTATTCTAAGACAGTAATAATCACTGATAACTAGGACATTGAGAATAAATTTCTTACCAGTGCAACATTGAGAGCATCCAAGAACTGTTCCTCAGGCAGACGCAGCAGATCCTTGGCGTGATCCAAGGTAGTCAACCAGACGAGAGAATGCTACGGGGCCTCTGGGCAGGAACCTCTACCAAGCAGCTGTTGCCCTTACCAGTGCATCATTGAGGGCATCCACGAACTGTTCTTCAGGCAGCCGGAGCAGATCCTTAGCGTGGTCCAACGTGGTGGACCACACGAGAGAACTGCGCGTGGAGTCCAGCGGCAGTAGTGCAACTGGTCCAGTGGGCAGGAACCTCTGCCAGGCGGTCGTGTTTTGCGTTTCCTGGAATACAAAGTTTAAAGTCAATGAGAGCTGTGGAATATGCATGATATGGGTCAAAACAATAACTCATATTTGTATAATTTATCACTTCTTTATCATAGCAGAGATGTTGTGGTGACGACCAGGCTGTGAGGAACTGGATGCAATGCAAAGAGCTGTAGACCGAGCTTAGTAGCACGCCTTGAGAAGCTTGCATCTGTCCAGCAGTGGAGTGAAACCAGTACGAGTAGATGAGGAAATGAGCAGAACACATTAATTATATGTGGAGCAGATGCAGAAATGACTAGCCTTTACCTCAGCTAGGTGTAATGTAGCCACCACACCCATCTGGTCGTAGTTCCAGGACAGATACTGGGCGCCCATCGCCTCTCGGACCGCGGACTTGGCTCCATCGGCGCCGATCTGAAATACCAACGAAAAATCTTTGATAAAAAAAGTACTTTAACTCTTCATGCCAATTAATCAGCTTCCAATAAAAATAATGTGGCTTCTTTTCAGCGAAATGGTCTAACTATAAATGTATTTTTTTTTATCAAGATTATTCCCAAAGGCAATTATAGTACCTATCTATTTTTTAATAAATTCGAAACTGTAAACAGATCGGCTATCGCTTTGTAATTATTATTTCGGTAGTGTTTATTTGTGTGAGAGGTGTGCGGTGCGAGTGCGTAGCGAGCTTCGTACCGAGATCTGCAGTGGCTTTGTAGAAGTATCGGCAGGCGGTGTTGGTGCCGAAATGCTTAAAGTGCGAGAATTTGGAAAATAGTGCTCGAGATGTGTGATCAAATGAACGGTTGATAAAAGTTTGACGTGAGGACTTGGTAGTGGATTGTGTAGTATATCTTAGAGTGGTTCAACGAAGATTCTTTTTTTAACAGTTTCGATTCGTTGTATGTGTTACACGTGCTAAGATTTACACCGGCCAACAGCATAGCAGGCCCATTTGCAATAAATTATATAATTCAACACTACAGCATCGAACGTAGCGTTAAAAGATAAATTATGTTAATAATTGGAGTGTATTTTTGGTCTTAGTTGTATAGCCAATTTTACGATTCAATCCATTTTAAAAACTTTACCTATACCCATTCGAACTTTCCTCTGATCACCAAGGTGGTCAATGAAACTGTCACATCACAAGAACCATCGACCTAATTTCAAAAACTCAAAGGCAACCAAGATATGAATGAGATAGCTTCTGAGAAAGATGAGAATAATTTCCGCCGATTAACGTATTCGGCTACTTGGAAAAGGAGAACTGTTACGATTACGAGTGTATTTTTATAGGGCACTTGCTAAACTGTTTATGAGGAACAGTTTGTTAGAGAAACTACAAAGTTATCATGGTTATATTGTTGATGACGAAGAGATAAACTCGTGATGTATTTATAAAGACAATGATTTTAGAAGACTCCTCCGATCATAGCTCCGACTTCTATATTTCGATGGATCGGCAGGAAGTGGTAAGTAAAGAATACCTATTCTATTAGGTTAGGTTAGGCTTATAGCCCATAATAGTTTAAGGACGTTAAAGAAGTTCGTTTATGCGGCTCTTTTCAAAGCATTTTTATTCAACGAATATTTTGTTATACAAACATGCAATATAGGTTATTCAATTAAGAAATCATACCACTTCCAGAGGAATGTGTAAGATCAATCATCGTCGAGTTGAAACATCAGTTTGATTCACAGTTTGTTAGTACAACGTCCAGCTAATGCTCAGCAGAGCTCGTCAATAAGACATGAGTCCAAACAACCGCTAAATTAGACGTTGAATAGATATATAGCTATTCAATTAGTAGGTTAATCAATTGCAATACTCTTACAGGGAAGGCAGAGTGTCACAGGCCGATTTAGCCACACCTGACTTTTAATGGACACCATCCATTCAATATAATCCATAGAAAACATAAATCATATGTATAACGGTATGTTTTCCTAGTGTTTTGAAAACAATTAAAGCACACACGAACAATGTAAATTAAATACTATCAAGAATTACAGCCAATTTAAATTATTTTGGTCCGAGCAATAATAGCAGATGAAATTGATTGGTTCTACGCTCAACTGTATTTTCCTACAAACTTCTAACTATTCACATAGTTTGTCGTGTAGTAGAGATAGAATATTACATAAAGGTATAGTACTGCTGATACTGCCAAGCCAACCGAACCTTACGTGCCACAAATGCTGAAAATCAAAACAAACTTCATTTTTAGTACGGTATTACGGGAATATAATAAGCTGTTGTGTTGCTGTCTCTTTTTTAATTCAAATATTAGAACATGTGACAGGACCAAACTGAAATAAGTTTAGTTGTGTCTACAACAGAATCAGCACCATTAGCATAGTCCTAACCTGCCTGTATTGCGTTCAATTCTAGCCGTAAATGCTAAATGCAGTCGTAAAGGTTGGGTTGATGATTTGTTTTGGCATTTCTGATTGCCGGAACGTGGCACGGTGAAACCAGAAAACTTGTGCAGGTTTCTTTTAGTTGTAAGCAAATAGCGCAGACGTATACAGGATGTCAGGATGATTGAACAAGATAATACCAGCGAGTTAATCTGGTGGGTGATGAAGCCAATAGATAGGAAGACAACAGATATTCATTTCAGTAGTTAAACACCCTCGAACTAAGCTCTAACCCTCGAAAACGCAACTATTATAATTAAATCCTGTATAATTAATTAGGCATGAAGAAGTATTATGTATGTGTTATAGTCAAAACTCGAAGCTTCGGCCCTTCTATGTTTGACTAGTCAATCCTCAGTTCTGACTGATATGGTGTTATAGTCAAACCACGAAGCTCCGGCGCTTCTAGGTTTGCTTAGTTAATCCTCAGGTCTGACTAGTCAATCCTTAGGTCTGACTAGTCAATCCTTAGGTCTGACTAGTCAATCCTCAGGTCTGACTAGTCAATCCTCAGGTCTGACTGATATGTCTAACCTAACCTACAGTCAGACCTGAGGATTGTTTAGTCAAACCTATGAGCGCCCGGAGCTTCGAGGTTTGACTATGACATGTGTACGATTCTGAAACTTTTGTAATTTTGTAGGTTTGTTCCGTTTTCTCGAAAACATTTTCCTTATTGAAGAGAACTATAGATGCTAATGAAAGTGTGGGCGGAATCGTGTCGCGACGATGTAATACTGGAAATTGGGGCACCAAGTGACGTAGCCAGGAGACATTGACAGAATTTCCTCATCATCTCATTCCCGAATTTCAAGGCCGTTATGAATACCGAGAGTTTATTTTGCCTAATTTATAAAGAACCGGCCGACTTTCGCGTAGTGGTTCTCAGTATTGCGAACGCGCGCGAGTGAAAATATGCTGCTACGCGTTTGTTAAAATCATAGAATGTCTACGAAAAAGCCGGTGAAGAAAAAAGAAAAATCTGCTGTAAAGAAAAAGGTTAAGTGATTGTGAAAAGTTTTGATTGTGTTGTTATTTGTAAATTTGATGAGTTAAAGAATGCATCTCCAATATTAATGTGAAAAGCTCACGTTGGGATGTGATTGATAATGATAACTTTCGATTGAGTATATCATTTTCTGGAAGGATGTTGTAATGATAATAATGACGTGATACAAATTCGGATTACTTACAATATAAAAAAAAAAGCAGTTCAGAGAACTGGAGCTATCTATACCCATCGCAATGCTCTCCCACTTATTTATTATAAAGTGTATTTTTGATAAGTATACGTAGTTAAAAGCGCAGACGTTACTAAAATAGAAGTGTTACAATAGCTTTCGAAAGTTTTTAACGCAGAACATTTCAGGCCCGTATTGATTTTTAGGAAGTTTAAATAAAAAATAATCTGCTTAAAAAACATGGATGTATAAGAAAATTATATTCAAACTTAGATTTTTCGACGATGGCATTAACTTCTATACTATTACCTCATTCATTATTAAAACATTTGCAGTGCAGGGTGTGGGATGCAATGCAGTGATTCAGTAATATTAGCACGTGCAGGAATTAATAAACTTCCCTTTTCATTGCAACTACCTATATATTCGAAGCACAGTAAAATTTGTTACCGTTCGTTACACGGTAATAAATTGGGATTAAAGCGGAAAAGAGGATTTATAAATCTGAACAACTTTCTCTAGGAATAAACATCGAAATATGAAACTAAAGCTTTAATACCTGATGTGTCAACTGTTTGTATTTTTTTATGGGAGCACCATGTTTTTTTAGTTGTTTCTTGTACCTAAAATGAAGAAGGTTCAATTCAGTTGTTTTTCAATCTCAGTCGTGTGTCAATCTGCAGATTCTCCGCGATGGCAGCGCAAGATGGTGCGTTGGCCTTGGCAACGTGGACTCCGACTCGGAGGATATGGGCGAGGGTTACATCTCCAGCGACGAGTCGGCTCATGCTGCCGACCTGGCCGAGAGGCTCAGGGTTAAACCTTCCAAAGACATCTGGGAACTGGGTACGTTTTTTCTTTTGGCCAAGTAGGGAAAACAGGCACCTCCTTCAGAGCACTTTTGAACACCTTAAATTCCATAAAATTGTCCTAATACCTGCCAGTGTAAAAAATTTTTTTTTTCTATTCATTTTTAAAAACTGACCATAAGAAGTCAAAATTAAATTCAGCATTTCACTGCGCCTTACAGAAGACATCCAATGCAGTTTGAACCAACTACCATTCGCTGAAGTGATCTCATCTATGTTGGATTCGGGGGAAGTAGAAGAAACTATTCAGTTTGCATCGAATATAACTGATGGAGCAGCTTTGCGTACCATAGCATTATGGGCCTGCTGGCAGGGCCGAAGCTCCTTGCTGGCAAAGATGTTGTCGCTCGGAGTCGACCCTGATTCAACTGATGATGCTGGCCGGTAAACAAAATAAAAACGAAAACAGCTTAGAAAGTCTTTTGCATATCATATTGGGTAAACAATTTCTATTTCAGTTCATGTCTGCATCTCAGCTGTTTAGTCGGCAGCGAAGAGTGCACGACCTTGCTCCTAGAACACAAAGCCGATCCCAACAGGTGGGACTCATCACATGATACAACAGCTACACCTCTGCACTGCGCCGCTAGTGCTAGAAACTTGGCCTGCGTTAAGGTAAACAGGATACCTAAAATTACCGATACCTAAAGATGATGAAGATGAATCGTTTGACCCAAAATCTGTAATAATATTGTCTTTTCCAGGTGTTAATAGCTTATGGCGCTGACGTCAACGCTGGGCTAAGTGACCGATCGCCGCTACATTATGCAGTGTTGAGTAATGCGCCCGATGTGGTGAGCGCATTGCTAGAAGCAGGCGCCTGCCCCGACACTCCGCAGGTGTTTATTATTCCTCACTCAACATCAACGCTATTCATCACAAATGTCATAACATCTTACGCGAATGTTTTTAGGTGTTTACAGAAACTCCTTTGCATGTAGCTGCGACTCTAGGATTGGCTACTTGTACGAAGCTGTTGTTAGACGCTGGAGCCGATGTGAGAGCGGCGATGGGGCCTGGACGTGCTACTGCGCTACATCTTGCTGCGGAAGACGGACACGCGGAGTGTGCTCAGCTCTTGCTTGACCATGGAGCGCAAATGGATTGGCCTAACCATAAAGGACAGACTCCACTTCATCTAGGTAAATAAGTTCGATCCAATCAATCAACGAAGGCAATAAATACGAAGGCAATAAGCAGGCACTGGAAAAAGATAATGTATTTGTAATTTTCTGTTACAGCGGCTTTAGCACATTCCGTCGAGGTAGTGGAATTGCTGGTCAGTCGTCGAGCTGACGTGCGAGCAAGAGACATAGATGGCCGGACTCCTCTCCACGGCTCCATCGTGAGAGGGGCTCGGGCTTGCGAGGTCGCCAAGTTGCTCCTCTCGGCCGGAGCTGATCCCAATGCTGCCGACAACTTTGGATACACGTCCTTGCATATTGCTGCACTGAACGAGTTTTCAGCTTGTGTTTTGTTATTACTAGGTAGGTTCTCTAGGTTTCTTTCGTCCTCATAATTAATCGAATCTGCACCAGTTGATACACAAGTAATACTTAGCAGATAACAGATCAAATTGAACTGTCTCAGAGGTGTAAACAAATTTTATCAGCAAAATCTCATCTTATATTTTAGATTACGGTGGCGACGTGACCCTCCGAACAAATGGTGGAGTATCAGCCCTGGCGTTCATCGTCCGTCGGGTCCCGGATGTGGTACCACGGTACTTGGCCAAATTCGACGATGCCATTCATGTCAGCGAACACGAATTGGGAGATGTCGATTGTGAGATCACCATCGATTTTAGACCTCTAGTTCCATGCTTGAGTAGAGGCGAGTCAGAGTTACTGCTTGCTTTCATAGAGGTGAGATCTGAATTCTGAAACTTAGTTAGAATAGTTCGAATATTTACAAGTCAAAAATCTATTTCCCTTTCGTTTATTTTCAGGTGGGCCACAAAGATGTCCTAAAGCATCCATTAGCTGAAACTTTCCTCTTTCTAAAATGGAGACGGATACGAAAATTCTTCGTCCTCAGCTTCATTTATCATGCTCTATTTATAACGCTCTACAGCCTATATATTCTTCGTAAGCACTTTAACATATTAAATTATCGTTCTTTATTTTAGTTTTGAATCTACTTATTTCATAATTTTTTATCTGATTCCAGAAATATTTCTATGCGAAGACGTTACCTGCGATGTACCTTCTTATTTAAATCCAGTACAAGCTATAATATTAGTACTAAACATATGCTTTCTGATGAAAGAAATTTTCCAAGCGTGTCTGAATTGGTCTGCTTACATTCGACAGTGGGAAAATTGGTTACAGTTGATGATTATTGCAGGAGTCTTCCTTTGTGCAGTAAGTACATACATACTTTACCGAATGCCTCAATAAATTTCACCAAAGAACTGGACTATATTTGACTTTTTTTCTAGGTTCCTTATCGTGAAGTAATAGACGGAATCCAGCGCGGTCGTACTTCTGGCTGGCAGCACGACTTTGCGGCTATCACGATATTCTTCTGTTGGTTAGAGCTGATGATGATCATTGGTAGATTCCCTACATTTGGACTTTACGTGCAGATGTTTACCACTGGTGAGTTTTGTCAAATCTATTAATAAGCCAAGTAATAGCGTTGGTTTTTGTACCTATATGTCCGTCCTTGCGT
This sequence comes from Scrobipalpa atriplicella, assembly GCA_029255725.1. Classification (NCBI taxonomy): domain Eukaryota; kingdom Metazoa; phylum Arthropoda; class Insecta; order Lepidoptera; family Gelechiidae; genus Scrobipalpa; species Scrobipalpa atriplicella. Next base: position 10,354 of record JARACY010004485.1, on the reverse strand, counting down.
CCATGGTACCTTCCTAACGGGAATCCTAGTAAAGTCCATGATATGAGTATGGTACCTACCTACTTTTAATTTTTGAGCAGGCAATATTCATAATAAAAAAGATAAGAAAGCTTGAGTTGTTTGTAATCTATTTTATCTTTCTCTGGTTCCAGTGACAGTTAACTTCGCGACATTCTTGCTGGCCTACAGCTGCCTCCTCGTGGCTTTCGGACTTGCCTTTAGCGTACTCTTCAGCAACTACGGAGCCTTCCACCTACCGGCTGGGCTGGTGAAGACTGTCGTCATGATGTCCGGTGAACTCGAGTATGAGGATATCTTCTACAATAATAATTCTACCAGTATCCAGTATCCTCTGACAGCCCATGGAATGTTCCTGATATTTACGCTGCTGGTGACAGTGATTTTGACGAACTTGTTGGTCGGTTTGGCTGTTAGCGATATTCAGGTGAGACACTGGCGTATTTACTGCTAGGAATTGTCAATTTTTTTCGTTTTTTTTTTTATGTAACGTCTTATATTTTCCAGGCTTTACAAGAGAGCGCAGGTCTCGACCGTCTAGTGCGTATGACGCAACTGGTGGCCCATCTAGAGAGTATGCTCTTTAGCTCTTTGATATCCTGTGCACCGAAACAGTTGCTAGCGGTGCTGCGTTGGGGGGCTCTGCTCACTGCTTCTACAACGCGGACCCTGAATATTAGACCTAACGACCCGAGGGAGAGCAGAGTAAGTAGCTCGAAAGGAAAAAAATATCATACTGATTTTACTAGACTTGCATTTGCATTGGGAATTTCAAAACCACCGTAGGTTTTTATTTAGTCAGATTGCTCTTTGTTTTACAGATACCAAAAGAGCTAATAGCTTCGGTGTACAAATTGGTAGCAAGCAAAAAGGACACGAAACGCAGCATTCGGAAGAAGAACAACAACTATGAATGTCGAATAAAACCATGCAAAGGAGAAGAAGACATCGAGAAACAAACAGTGGTCAAACGCAAGAGCAACCTCTATGATCGATACTCTTCTGAAAGCCAAGTGCAAAGGCGAAAAAGAACGCAGTCAGGAAACAGACCAGTGTCTTTCAGTCTCAATGCTATACAAGAAATATGTATGGTAGATATCAAAACTCAACTAGAAAACTTGACAAAGAAGATCAATAAGTTGGTTGAAACTACTGAAGCAAGATTGGATGCAATAGAGACTAAAATCGTTCAACCACCATGAATTTTCTTGAAATAAAGAAAAATCATATCTATGAAATAGGTACTTTTATAAATCCTTCAAGTTGTATAAGTGATATTGTAAAAAGCAATTGCTGGAACTATCAGATATTATATTTGATACACTTTGTATTTGTATATTTAATAATAAGTTTATTTTATAAAATGGACTTCTTGCCAAATGATTTGCCATGCATGTGTATTTTTTATACAAGTCAATATTACCCAAAACATTTAGTATCATAGATGATGTTTAAAATGCTTTGCGGTAGTCTGAAGTACATAGTTTAGATTATAAAAGCAGACTAGTTTTCTGTCAGCAATGTCACCTGCAACTAAAAAAGTTTTCCCATAGGAATTATGTACTTTCCCATGGTAAAAAGAACTCTATTTTACTCAGAGGGTGAACGTAGCTTTCTAATGGTTAAAGAATTTTTGAAATTGGTTCAGTAGTTTTTGAGTTTATTCATTACGGATGAGCTTTAATATTCACTTACTTCCCAGCAGTGGGACAAATCTGGCTAGGAAAACATAAAAATTAAAACTCACCAAAAGTTCACAGGCATAGGTGTCTCCATTGGCCATTTTCACTAGACTCTCAGTCGTAGCATGTAAATCTTCTTTCTTCTTAGCCAGTTCATAGCCAGAGATCTTAGCTCCATACACAATGTCTACATTTTTGGTCTGAGATATTTGTTTGCTCACAGCATCTAGAAGCAGATCATTCTCTACTATGTAAGCTATGTCGTCATCTAAGATTTCAGAACTGCTGAATGATATGAGAGCGTCTGAACAGGCATCCCAGACCTGAAATAAACATAGAATTTGAATGGTTGGACAGTAAAAATTTATAGGTTTTTCTTATTTTACTTGCAATGCAGATGGCTTATTGTTTAAGAAATTCGTTGGATACAGGATTATCTTATCATTCAGTAGATTGAATTACTATGCAATGAATTTCTTACAAGTAGTTACTGCTTAGTCTAGAAACTTCTAATTAATTCAAGTTACTAGTTAGTAAGGAAGTCAAGAAATAGTTTCAGTTTGCTACTAAGATCAAACAGATGGACCATAGTTTTATTACCACAGAACTGTACCTACAAACTTATTTATTATCATTCCTTGAGCCTTGTAAAGGCTAAAGTTGTGTAATATTTAGATAGGAGCCATAAGTACTTACTTGCATATGCCTGACAGGTTGCACTCTAGCATTCTCAACATGTTCCCAAACATTGAGAGATTTCATCAGGGATTTGGTGTTCTGGTTCAAGGCAACCACTCGGTTGCTGTATTCTGGCTTCAGCTCATATGAGTGACTCGGACTGCCTTCCAGGAGGAGCACTTTCAGGTTTGATAGGATTGAGTTCTTGCCTGAAAGAAGATATTAAAAATTGTTACAAGGATACTACATCACTACTATCATGGGCCAACTTCTATGCTACTATTTACATGAGTAAAACTAAAGATACAAAAACAACAGCTGAAATAAAAAATGTATTATATAGGTAATTTAGGTGTAGCTGTTGCAGCCAATGTTAAGAATCTAACCAAATATAAGCAGGACCTAATGAAAGAAAAAAAAGAAAGATTTTCAGTGAAACATAGGTTATCTAATGAATTTTGTTGTAGGTTACCATCATATAAATTAAAATTACAATTACTAAGCCAATCTCAATAATACTGCATGCTTATATGGTATTTAAGCAGACCAGAGAAACCATATTTTAATATTCGATTATTCCAACTGGATTCTGCCTCATTTTGGCAAGAAATTATTAATCCAAAACTTGCTTACCAAACGCACAAGCCAAGGTGCACCCAACCATGCCTCCGCCTGCGATGATCACGTCGTATTTCCCCTGGAACCTCTCATCCTGATCCTGATTGGTGCTGCTGCTGAGCTTCCTCGCCGCTACGAAAACCGACGGAACCGGCTTCAATTTAGCCAAGAAAACGTAGTTCCTCTGTACTGTCCTGCACAGCCACATCTTAGGTTTGCTTTTATGATACCTATGTAATTAATATTTAGAATACCATTTGCGATGTTTGTCGAAAAAATTCTCACCACAAACTTCCGAATTTGACAGTTTGACAGCACAGTTTCGTTGTTGTTGTTTTTAAATTTATCCTTAACGGATAGGCAATGGTACTAAGCCATACAGCCTAATCTTTTATTTTCTCATTCTGAGATGGTTTTATTTAATAAGGCATTAAGCCAAGTCTGTAATCTTTTCTTTAAGTCGTTTGATTGACGTTATTCCCTGGGGTACGTTCACGGGCGCACGGTTAGCGCAAGGTTAGGGGAACTTTTCACTTTGACAGTTGATAAAGCCCCGTTTTGAAGCGCCTGTCAGGGGAAATTTCATCCTGACAGTTGCATGAACGGGGGTTTACGCGAGCTGTCAGATTAAAAGTCGCTCTAACGGTTTCCCCTAGGTGCATGCGTGAACGCACTCAGGTGTTCGTAGGGATGTGGTGCTGCTTAGCTATCGATAATCCGTAACCCGCAACACGCTCGACTCGAGCCAGCCTCTAGCACGCTTACTCACTATCGTATGGAATGGAACTCATGTGTGTTATCACTTTTAATTTCATTTTGATTCTGAAATTTCAGATTTGCGAAAAAAATATGATGATGATGACGATTGATCTTTCCGACCGATTTCGGCCATGGCTATCACTTCGACTCCTAGTCGGTACGGTACAGACGGCGTAGAGTAACGTAACGTAGAGTCTGTCTAATGAGTCGTTGCACACGGAAATGACGCTAAATTTAAAAATCTCTAAATGTAAACACAGAAAAACTACAATGAAACTATTTTGATACTTTTATTTTATTTGTATGAAAATAGTTTTTTTGTATAAAAGTATCAAAATAGTTTTATTGTAGGTTTTCTGTGTTTAAATGTGAAAGATTTTTTAAATTCGCGCCATTTCCGTGTGCAACGTCTCATTAGACAGACTCTAGCCGATTTTCACCATGAACTTCTAAAGTTTGTATAAAATGTAATTTGTATAAAATTTGTATAAAATTACAAAGAAAATTGATTTGCCAAATGTATCGTTTTTGCTGTAGACCCGACAGCAACATCTGTTTCCATTGTTTTCCCTTTCTATGTTCTTATTTAGAAACTGCAAAAGCTTCCCCATAATCTAATTAATATCGATAATTAATATTTGTGAAGTTCGAGGTACATCCTTATTAAATGTTTGTACATTATTATCTCAATAGATGGCAGTGTGCGACCATCAAAAGTTAGCGGTTTCTACGATAGATGGCAGTAGCTGTATATTTCTGCGCGAAATAATATTTTCAAACCTGAGTTTCAAACTTTATGAATTTGCGATTTTTAGCGTTTTTGACTTGAGCATTTCGTTTTAATAATATTAAAATTATTTACAAAGCAACTAAACTAAACACTGTTTATAATGGTTTCCACGACAACAGTTTAACACAACAAAGCTGGCCTAATTATTTATTAAAACGATGTTAACCATGTTGTCCGCCAGTATGTGGCCGCGATGACCCATCGCTGCAGTGTTTTTAAGAATTCATGTTTAAAAGTGCCCGTAGACCCTGTAAATAAGATGCCGAAAACCGCGTACGAGAGAAAAGCGAAGTCTCTTCTTGAGCAAAGTTCTATTGATTCCGTTTCCACGACGTGTTCCGTATCCACGGCTGATGTTGATGCCGAGAAACTCAAAGATTTCTACCGCAGTATACCTGATTACAACGACATAAACCATTTACCCCCTGAACAGTTCTACTCTACATTGAAATCCTTACGAGAGAAGAAGAAAGTAATGTTGGGTATAGCTGTCGAGCACATTGACGAATGCAACCACCATAAAATTACCGTTGAAAGTAGTTGCTGCAAAAATTATGAAGCACGTCCTTCGGCCGTTAAATCAAAAGATTCAAAATCGAGACGGAACCCCACATTGAGTAGAAAATATTCCGCAGAAAAGAAGGATCTCAATAAGGAAAAGTTAAAGGAAAATGGTGACCTAGATCTTTTTTCAGGAAAGGTCACAGGTACTGCGCTAAAGCATCCTTCACGGAAATCCGTAGTTGCAGAAGATTCTGAGAAATATATCAATGGTCATGCAAAGCACTCTCTCAGTCCAGACATAACAAATCCAGTAAAAGAGAATATTGCCCCAAGCAATCGCCCTAAGCGCCATCCATCGGCTTGTTCTATATCCTGGAACGACGCTAAAACGGAAAGTAAAACTGAAGTGGATAAGAAATTCGATGAGTTTTTTGACGGTAGAAGATACACAAGTCCTACTAGAGTGAATATGAGTGATGACTTCAAAACACAAAGCATGCCTTCAAGTCCGCTACGAATGAAAAGAACAAGGTCCCCTATGCGAAGACGGAAAAGCATCACTGTGCCTAAGCCCTTCAAAATGACCGAAAGGTACAACAATTTTCTTTTGAGTGTCTATTTTTGTAAATATGCCAATAGCATTCTAATAGATGAAGCATTATTAATTTCCTAAAATTATTATATCTAAGGTCTGACCGCCTGATAGTAAACGGGTATCGAAACTCCTATAGGTAATACAACATTCCAGAGAACCTGAGACACTTTCGTCACTTCGTTGCTAAGTGTGAGATCTAAAATAGAATCTCTCAGGGGAATCTCTAGACTGACACATTTGTGTCCTTATTTCGCGGGCTCCTTGGTCTTTCTGACCGGGAGCACAAAAGTCTGTAAAAGATCAATTTTACGTCCTTATATCTGAGGTACATTTTGCAGAGACGAAGACGACCGCATAGTCCACGAGCTCCGAAGCCTCCAAAAGTCGTTTTCTGACGATATGCTGCATCAGAAGCAAGAACGTCATTTCCGCGCCAATCCCGTGCCCATAGAGTCCCGGATCCCGCTCTACGACAAGATCCTGGAGGACCAGGCCATGAGGTTTCCTTGCACAACCCTCGATGTAGGCTTCTTTTTAGTTCTACTGTTTTTTGGTTCGTATTTTTACATTAGTTTTGATTGTGTTAAGCTAGCATTTAGTTCTAAGAACAGTAAGTAATCAGCATAATCCACTAACTACAGCTATTGTTTTGTAGATGTTGGTCAATCCTAAAAAAATTAGTTGATCACATCACACGTGACACCATTTGTGTGAGAAACCCAACTTTTTCTTTGAGGATCAAGTCAAATAATGTTTTTTACATGTACAGATTTAAAAGCATGTAAAAGACATCAACGCGTGCGATCATTTATTTGCTAGCTAACAGTTTCTCTGTCTGATCGCAGAGCATCAACGGCAATAAATAAAATAGATATATCTAAGTACATAGATAGATAACACAATATCCACTTAGAGAATATTTACCACTATAGCACAAAATATCCGTACCAACACGATTTTATTTGAGTTCTTCGCCAACATTTAGTAAAGTACTTATAGGTGCCTTTATTCAAATCAAAAGCATAAATTTCTGTACCTTTTTTTAGGCGCGCGATAACCAAAATCAACAGCGAGGCTGAACTGCGAGCCCAGATGAAACCCTTCAGCTTTACCAAGAGAGAGGAGAAAGGACTCGTGAGGAACATTTGTGAACGGGCCCTACAAGCCCTCCCGAAACCCAAGAAGAAGAAGCGGTTCAAAGCCAGGCCCTTTCCAAAGAACCTGTTTTCTAATTATTTTTACGACAAGATGAGGGAAGATGAATTCTTTAGGTAGGTTAAACTTGTCTCGTGGTTTAATGGTCTGAAACTCGGGGCCCCGTATCCAAGATCATGGGTTCGATTGTTATATATCACTCTGTGATATTTTCTCCAAATTGGTTAGGACGATGCAGGCTAAATCATATGCTAATGCTAAGCCGTAAGTTTCGGTCGCTGTCTTCAATAGTCATAAAACACGTTAGATGCACAGCTATGCTATTTGGGCGGTTTAAAAACTTTAACACCGGGGTTAATTGAGTCGTTAATGGTGTCGAAAAACCTACATCTGAGAATAAGAAGATTAACAAGTTTAAGTTTGCTGATCTGAACCATTTCTTTTCAGAAACATGAATCGCCGCATTCGCGCAGAGGAAATGTTGAAGAGTGCAAATCTACCAGGATCGATGGCTACGCGCGATCGTAGTCGACTCTCCACTCCTGCAGCACACAGCGACCTTCCGATCGACCCTTCACCGGGAGCTGGTTCCTCTATTTCATCAGATAGGCAGAGATGCCCCAGTCCAACCAAGGGAAGGAAAAACAAATCGAATAAAAAAGATTTTATCACCACGAGTCCTCAGCCTTTCAAATTTAATACTGCTGATAGAGCTGCCAAGAAAGTAAGTTACATTTCAATTAGTTATTTGACGAGAAAATGGGCCCGTGGGGTCTGCCAAAGCATTGCTTAAAGGCATTTCACGTCGTCTCATCGACGCAACTGGTGAGCCAAGTGCTGGTAGCCTAAATGGAGATTCAAAGGGAAAATGCTGCCAGTATTTTGGGTACTTTGCCTCGGCGTTCCGCTCTCGAAGAAGTAAATCTTCAATTTTTACGCAGATCGATAAAAGAAACTTATGAAACTTTACTTTACAGATGATGGATATAACTCGCAAAATCTACCAAGAGAGCAGGAGCTCTGACAGCAAGCTTGCAACTCCAATCGAAGGTCCTCGCGCTTATTCTGCCCTGGAGTTACGAGCTAACGCCACGGGAAGATCTAATTTGGCAGCTTTACTGCGAGCGGAGGCAGTCCGAAGAAGATTCGAGCTGGAGCAAGCGAGACGACTGGCGGAGCAGCAGAGAAGGGCAGAGCTGAAGACGAGGGATCGTTTGCTGAGGTCAAAACCTTCATGGCATCTTGTTAAGAACAAGTTTGTATGGTTTTGCCACCTTTTCTCCTATCCCGGTTTGCCCCATTAATCGGCAAAGGCATGCTTTCTTTGTGCCCACTGTTTTCGGTCTTGTGCGATTTCCATACAGCTTCTCTCTCTCGACTCGAATGCATAATCTCATCATGCCACCTATTCAGGGCCTTCCTTTGCCTCGACGGCTACATATCTTTAGGCACCCAGTCCATGGCTATTTCAGGCCATTTTTGGAATGCATTCGACAAACGTGGCCCGTCCAATCCCATTATTATTTTTATACCATATGACCTAACCATGATTCTTTCTTTTAAAGCCACGCTGAAGACATAGCTCTACGATTACAAACTCGACGAGACGAGGAGAGGATGAGACGTGAAGAGTTTCTTCACGAAATGGAACTGATGTACGGAAGAGTACAGCAACAACCGATGCTGTTTGAGAGATATTATGCACCAAGATCGTACTCAGACGCCATGGATTCCATACAATTATCGCCTAAGAAGACGAAGAAACGAAGTACAAAGAAAAGTTACAATAGTAGCCCCACGAGATCGCGGAAAGTATCCATAAATGATACTCCAGAACCTATAAATGCTGGAGTTGCCGAATATTTGAATAGGATTGAGAACATCTCCGATTCTGAAGTCCCGTCTGATAGTGGTCGATAGATTATAGACAGCATTTGATTTATTGGTGTGAGTTTATGTGTACCTGTAGTGTTATGTGAAATAAAATAAACCATATCTAATACCTATCCTATACAATGTAAGAATAGAACTTTTATTTATTTATCATACAATACAGACAGACGAAGCTTCGAGGGCTTGGAAAATAATATATGAACCGTATCGGTTTGCTAATGTTTGTTAAGACTTTCGCGCTTTGTACCTACATTTTATTGTATCATGTCTTAGCACTGTTTGTCAACTCGCTTATCGACGATTGATGCAACTCGACCGAAACGTCGGGCAAATATATTTATCTCTTAATACCTGCTAAATAAGATAAGAATACCTATCTAAAACAAACAAAGCAGCTTAAAATGTAAGTAAGATAGAATCAACAATAGATTGAGCTTCCCTAGAAATATGATTGAAAATATATCAAGTAGTATGTATTGTCAAATTACGAGTGGAACGGATTTAAATCAATACTTATTGATATCAAGAATCAATTTCATGTTCTGTTACGCCCATTTGTATAAACATGTAATAAGTTACTTGTTATAATATGCTCCTTTTGAAATATAGTAAAATTAGCCTTTAATATAATAAATAAACAACAAATAAATAGTAAATTCGAAGTGAAATAATAGGAGTTATTACATCTTAGTTATATAATTTTATTTTCAACCTTTTTTAATGAAAAACTTAGGGTAGGTACATAACACTATCACGAACAAATATTTTTTTCTAAATCATATAGGAAGTATTTTTCTATTATACTGAATTTATTAAATAGCTGGTCTCTAGTTAGGCTATCGGCCTTTCTTACAGAAGTAAAGAATGAGACATCGGTAAAGAAAGTACGTCTTTTTCATTCGCGTGAGGTCAAAGAAGAACATTATCCAGAATCCATTTTAGAAAGTACTGCACAGATGTATACACTCCAGGTTTCCTGATGCCGCAAATAGTTGGGCCAAACGATACAGCTCCTATCAGGTAACTCTTTGGACCTTCAGGTGTATCGTAGACCTGCAAAGAAGACGAGAAATGTAGATAACCATGTGCTGTTGGCTAATCAAATCAAGTACTTATTGTCCAAAAGTTGATACTCGTGCAATATGTACTTCTCTGTGGTGAATCATGCCAAGTATTTTTCTTTGTGTAGTGTTCAAATCTTGAGAAATTACGATTGCGACATTTGCGACGACAAAAAGCACTTCCCGCCATTTTGGTTCTGCTGATCTCACCTTCATAAGAGGACCTCCTGAGTCCCCGCCGCAAGCATCCTTGTTATGTACTGCCCCTGCACATATCTCCGCCTCGGTCACCTCTAAGCCTTTCCCGATAGACTCGCCGACCTTGGACTCCACTACTGGGAACTGGTCTCACCTTCATGAGAGGACCTCCTGAGTCCCCACCGCAAGCATCCTTGTTGTGTACTGCTCCTGCATATATCTTCGCCTCGATCACCTTTAAGCCTTTCCCGATAGACTCGCAGAACTTGGGCTCCACTACTGGAAGCTGATCTCACCTTCATAAGAGGACCTCCTGAGTCCCCACCGCAAGCATCCTTGTTGTGTACTGCTCCTGCACATATCTCTGCCTCAGTGACCTTGAAGCCCTTCCCGATAGACTCCC
>JARACY010004484.1:0-26663 GCA_029255725.1 Scrobipalpa atriplicella | reverse complement strand
GCGCGCGAAAAATACTCGCGCGATGGAATCTGGACTTGCACGCACAGCGGGTAAAATTTAGCGCTACTTTGATCAGTTTGTATCCAGTTCTCAGCTGAGACGCACGTTAATAGTAGCTTGCGCTATGCATAGGGTTGCCACTTGCAAAATGTAACCAGCACACTTATGAAATAATGTGATTGAATATGAAGTATTTGACAATATTTTGGCAAATTGTTCAGTCAGATTATTAAAAACCGTTTCCGCTAGTGTTGCCGATCGATATTGCCCTATCCATTGTTTTCGTACTACTAGCTAGTATCGACAGTTATGATAGTATCGACTGTTGTTTTTGAGCGATAGTATTGATAACCAACGATACTATCGATAGTATCGTTCATTGAAAAAAAACAATCGATAGTATTATATGAACAAAAAAAACACTCGATAGTATTGCTCTTCGATATTGAACAAACTATCGATAATATCGTTGGTTATCAATACTGTTAATAAAGTTATAGTATCGATACTATCGATAGTCCTATCGATTATGTGAATTATTTAAGTACAAACTATCGATTGTTTGGCTACACTAGTTTCAGCCTGTTTGACGTACCTTGATTGACAATACTGATGTTCTAATAGTAAATATACCTATATGATGAAACGTAAATTATATAAAATACTTTTGGCAACCCTACCTTCACACCGCCCATGCGGATTTTTTTCCGCGAGTGCGTGCACCTTCATACAACTCCACACATCACATATTTTTGCGGAAAAAATTCGCGCGAAAAAAATCGCAGTGCGTGCTAGGCCTTACATTGTACATTGATTAAGGTCATTTTCTAAGACCTCCCGATGCTCTGATAATATACCGGGTGTAAGGGACAGCGTCCCGCAAATTTATAGGGGTTGCTCAGTCAACGAAACTGAACAACTACCACCAGGATTTTTTTTTCAGGAAATGAAAATAAAAATTTGCTTTTTCATACAAAATGACCACATTGATCAGACAATTTGTATGGAAAAGCAAATTTTTTTTTTCATTTCCTGAAAAAAAATCCTGGTGATATGTGTTCAGTATCGTTGACTGAGCAACCCCTATCAGTTTGCGGGACGCTGTCCCTTACACCCTATACTTTCGAAGTACACCGGGTCTAAGGCCTAGCACGCACTGCGATTTTTTTTTCGCGCGAATTAAAATCGCGGTTAGGGTGGGGGGGAAATTTGTATGAGGAATCTCGCGCGATTTTTTCCGCGAGTGCGTGCACCTTCATACAACTCCATACAACACAGATTTTTGCGGATTTAATTCGCGCGAAAAAAATCGCCGTGCGTGCTAGCTCTAAGGGACAGCGTACCGAAAACTGATAGGGGATGCTCAATCAATGAACCTGAAGAACGACTAGTAGCAGGAAATTCTCTCAGGAATTGATCATTGCCCGGATTTTTACGTGATTCTGATTATTCATCTACCACGGCTAGACCCACCAACGGCATCGCAGCTGACGCGCACAGGAGGTCTTAGAAAAACGCAATTAACCAGTGTACTTATAAAGTTACAGCTGAGAGGAAATCATTGATCATTTTGACAGAGCTGTGTCATAATTTATAAGTTGGCTTATAACATCCCTGCACGGGAATAGTCCATTGAGAATTACTACCTATCGCGTTTAATAGAATTTCGGCTATGGCTTGCACTTTCGCGTGATGGGTTGAATTGGCTATTTGACTGTTTTGGAAAATATATTTTAAAATTTACATAAGTTTATTTTATACCTCGTACAGAAACTTTTTTTCTCAAAAAAACGTTATTTAATAGAAAAAAAGCTATGTTTTTTAACCATTATTTAAAATTGGCGCGAAAACAGCCGGTCACGTGACATTTGCGAGCTATGACGTCACATTTTAATATACAAAGGAACTTTATTGGTGGGACGCTCTAATAACTCGCGGATTTTATAACTTTATGTAGAAACTTTACAGGTTTTTTACTAAGGTTGCAAAAATGACAAGCTACAGGACGTGTGCTGTGCCTATGTGTAGTAGTTCGACATTTAAATATCCTGGTAAATTGTTTATACACGTTCCTAAGTGTCCTAAACGTCGAAAGCAGTGGTTACAGTTAGCACGCCGAGACCCTAAGTTTACATCTGATAAATCTCCGATATTCTTTTGTGAAGACCACTTTGATGTAAGTATTTAGAAGAAATCAACTTCAACTCTGCCCGGGGCGCGAAATATTTCTTTGTATGAAAATGTGTGAGATATACCTACCACACGGCAGCGGCGCAACACTGCGCGGCACAGTTGTTAAAACTGTATGAAATACCTGAAATGTAGCTGTCGCGCCGTGTCGCGCCGCTGCAGCTACGTTCTAGTGCGATCTAACCTTTACTTCGTTTGTTTTGGTACTTACATGGAAGTTTTTGCATTGCGAAACTCAGCAGAACAAAAGTCGGGATTATTTAGGAAGAAATTTGCGACCATAAACGAATCGACTTTTGGTAAGTTTGCACTGTCTGCTTTATTAAATCCTTCCTCCATATCTAAAACCTCTCACAGAGTCTCACGAGCACAAGTTCAAGTATTTTAGTGTTTATTTTCTTAGATAACCACAAACGATGAAACACGACGTAAACACGACGTAAAATGTGACGTCACACGCTGCTCAATCATGGCCGCCCGCGTTTCGGTTCTTGTAATCCACAGATAAAAAAACTCAAATTTATTTTGCAAAAATAAAATTATTACAAGTTTTTTATATGTAATCAATATATTGTACAATTATTATTTGGATATAAACTAGCATTTCCAACATATTTCATATTTTATAGTTACAACAGTCAAATAGCCAATTGGTCTCAGACTAGTTGTACACGTGCTAAGGTATCTTTTGAGATTATGTTGCCCTGGTGGGGGGTACACTCTATGGGTCTGCAGGCAGGGTCAGTTAGGTTACTATATAGGTGCAATTACAGTATTTCAATGATATAGGAGTGGTGCTCGAACACAGTTTGGAACACACCCTGGTGGTGAAAAAAATCCAAAATGGCGGAAAACAAGATGGCCGCCATACAAAATAAAAAGTTGAATATCTCCGAAACAATTAAAGACAGATGGAAAGTGCTCGAATAAATGTTATAGGGAATAATAGTGGGTAACTTTCGGTGATTACGAAAATCCAAGATGGCGGATCCAAAATGCCGCCCCATACTCTCTAGTATGGCGGTTAGCAGTCCTCTAGAGTAGTAAGTCCATGGTTAGTAATTAGTTTTTAAATTAAAGCGCTTTGGAGTAATCTGTAAGCTTGTATTGTAATAAAATATGAAATGTGTCTAGAGTCAAGAGCTAACACATTCCAAGTGAAAAAAAAAGTTAACATAATAGTATAAGCATGTATAGTACAGCGCTACCCTTAGAGCAACACGGCCTTCCGCTCGCCCGGAAGGGAGTCGCCATACGAAGCATTTCCCCTCTGTCAATTTCTAGCCCACGTATGGCCCTGTGGACCTACGTGTTTATAAAAACTATTTGCGCGCAGACATTTGACATAAACCGAGTCTAGTCGCTCAAGTGAATTTCAAAGATTTGAAAATGCCGAATTGCTCAGTTTTCTGCTGTAAAAAGAGGTCTGCAACATCAAATTTACTAAAAGATGGTGTTTCATTTCACATGTAAGTTAATTCTTATCATATTATTGCTATTTAATTACAATAAAACATTAAAATCACATATTTTTTTCCAAAATTGTTGTCAGATTTATAGTAAGGGAGCTTGATGTCAAAATGATCAATGATTTCCTCTCAGCTGTAACTTTATAAGTACACTGGTTAATTGCGTTTTTCTAAGACCTCCTGTGCGCGTCAGCTGCGATGCCGTTGGTGGGTCTAGCCGTGGTAGATGAATAATCAGAATCACGTAAAAATCCGGGCAATGATCAATTCCTGAGAGAATTTCCTGCTACTAGTCGTTCTTCAGGTTCATTGATTGAGCATCCCCTATCAGTTTTCGGTACGCTGTCCCTTAGAGCTAGCACGCACGGCGATTTTTTTCGCGCGAATTAAATCCGCAAAAATCTGTGTTGTATGGAGTTGTATGAAGGTGCACGCACTCGCGGAAAAAATCGCGCGAGATTCCTCATACAAATTTCCCCCCCACCCTAACCGCGATTTTAATTCGCGCGAAAAAAAATCGCAGTGCGTGCTAGGCCTTAGACCCGGTGTACTTCGAAAGTATAGGGTGTAAGGGACAGCGTCCCGCAAACTGATAGGGGTTGCTCAGTCAACGATACTGAACACATATCACCAGGATTTTTTTTCAGGAAATGAAAAAAAAAATTTGCTTTTCCATACAAATTGTCTGATCAATGTGGTCATTTTGTATGAAAAAGCAAATTTTTATTTTCATTTCCTGAAAAAAAATCCTGGTGGTAGTTGTTCAGTTTCGTTGACTGAGCAACCCCTATAAATTTGCGGGACGCTGTCCCTTACACCCGGTATATTATCAGAGCATCGGGAGGTCTTAGAAAATGACCTTAATCAATGTACAATGTAAGGCCTAGCACGCACTGCGATTTTTTTCGCGCGAATTTTTTCCGCAAAAATATGTGATGTGTGGAGTTGTATGAAGGTGCACGCACTCGCGGAAAAAAATCCGCATGGGCGGTGTGAAGGTAGGGTTGCCAAAAGTATTTTATATAATTTACGTTTCATCATATAGGTATATTTACTATTAGAACATCAGTATTGTCAATCAAGGTACGTCAAACAGGCTGAAACTAGTGTAGCCAAACAATCGATAGTTTGTACTTAAATAATTCACATAATCGATAGGACTATCGATAGTATCGATACTATAACTTTATTAACAGTATTGATAACCAACGATATTATCGATAGTTTGTTCAATATCGAAGAGCAATACTATCGAGTGTTTTTTTTGTTCATATAATACTATCGATTGTTTTTTTTCAATGAACGATACTATCGATAGTATCGTTGGTTATCAATACTATCGCTCAAAAACAACAGTCGATACTATCATAACTGTCGATACTAGCTAGTAGTACGAAAACAATGGATAGGGCAATATCGATCGGCAACACTAGCGGAAACGGTTTTTAATAATCTGACTGAACAATTTGCCAAAATATTGTCAAATACTTCATATTCAATCACATTATTTCATAAGTGTGCTGGTTACATTTTGCAAGTGGCAACCCTATGCATAGCGCAAGCTACTATTAACGTGCGTCTCAGCTGAGAACTGGATACAAACTGATCAAAGTAGCGCTAAATTTTACCCGCTGTGCGTGCAAGTCCAGATTCCATCGCGCGAGTATTTTTCGCGCGCGATTTAATTCGCGCGACAAAAATCGCAGTGCGTGCTAGCCTAACAGCTGAAAGGAAAACATTGACTATTTAGATCTATGGCTCTCAGTCTATTGTTTACATTGGATTCATTTACATAGTGATGTCCCGTTACATTCCATATTGTTTGTCGATAAACGACGTCCGGTTTTTGGATAGAAATTTATTTATTTATCACACTTTTTTGTATTTACAGCTTCCCTAAAAATCACGAATTAAGGGATTTATGGATTTATTTTTGCAATAATAAGCGAACCTGGAATCCCACGCGGAATAGTGTAATTTGCTCAACCCATTTCTTGTCATCCGCTTTTCGAGTCCTTCCAAGCAAAAGAAGAATTTTAGTGGAAAATTCAATACCAACTTTGATAGTTTATAAGGAATATCGAATTTACTGAAAAAAAAAAACACCTTTACTCTCAGTTTTTTTAGCATACTTATTTATGAACTAGAATATTTTCAAATGTTGGAAATTGTAGACCATGAACTAATTTCTTAAATGTATATTTTTTTAGAATTTTCCATTGATTCGTTTAGGAGAAATATCCTTTTAAAAACAACCATTTGCCGGTAGAAATTCCCTTTAATGAGTTTTCCTGTGTAAATGAAGGTTGTTGCGTGGTGAAAAGTATCCCATGTCTTGCTGCTGAACCTAAGTTATTATGTGTACCAAGATCCCGATCCGTCCGAAACGTGATTATGTAGATCCTACATAAATAGCTAATAATTATTGTTAGTAATTAAGTAGTAATTGTTTAACTGATAATAAAGATAATTATAACACGTAATTTTTTTTCAGTTTGTTACCTTTATTTCTTCTTCCGAAATTGAAATTTATCGAAATCGTTGCATCGACAGTTTTCCAGCCCTATTTATGTTGTTGTGATACACGAATTGTTGCGCGATTGTTACAAAACTGACTTGTGCGCATATTCCCCCCCGCACTTCCCCTCATGCTTTGACAGACTTTTTTGAATAGAATCAAATCGTTATGCCTACTCCCTTCCGGGCGAGCGGAAGGCCGTGTTGCTCTAAGGCGCTACCGTACGATTCGGATTGATGTCAATCATCATTCATTATCATCATCAATTTTACATGTATCATTGCCTTAAGGTGGTTCGATGTGGTCAGTGGCGCCCCTACAAGTAATAAATATATTGTGACTCAAATACAAATATTTTCATGAATATTTTAAATTTGCGCAAATCAAAAGGGATTTAGTTTTATGGAGTGAAGGTAGCTGTATTGGACAATTAAAATCGAAAGTATTGTAATTCTTCATTATCTAATCCATCAGGCTTTTACATTTTGTTTGAGCAAGATCAACATTTAAAGCTTAGATCTTCTTCTTCTTATTCTTCTCAGCCTTCTTCTACCATTTTCTTGGATATTAAGTGTAAATTGTGATCTTATGGATTATAAAATGAATAATTACTTTCGATTTGCGAAAAACGTAAAATATTCATAGAAATGTTTTATTTGAGACACAATAAATTAATTTCTTGTGGGGGCGCCACTGAGCTCAACATACCACTTTTATGAAGCTAGATCGGGGGAAGCGATATGGTTAAAGAGAAAATTCCATCCTTGCATGATTTCGAATTATTTCAGTTCTAAACCCTATATTACAATGTTGTGAGAAAACATTAGCAAATGAAAGGAATTGGTTTACAAACATCAAAAAATAAGCAAAGTTGATACTTCCTGTTGAAAGGAAAGTATCGTAGCTAGTTTGGTCATTTTTATTCAAATAAGACTTTAATTAAATATGAAGAAAGAAGACTATACTTACGTCTGTATCCCAAACGGGGAAGACAGAGATCAATGATCTCATAAAAAGGCGTTGTTGCCACGTTTAACAAGTTTTGGGGGTCATTTTAGAAAGATTTATTGTGTAGATATTGGCGGTATTGCTAGAGAAGTCCCATTAGGATCTAACATTGAATCTTTTTTTTTCAGAATATTTATTGTCTTAAAATTATAGTATAAGAAATAATTTATTTTTGAAGTAGGTAGTTGTTGAGTGACTAAAATGTAAAAAATAAATTATAAGTAAAAAAACTTTTTAAAATAAGCTTTTATCTTAAATGCGCTAAAAAGAATAAAATAAAATTTTCCTTTTAAACTTTTACTATCAATTTACAACGTCATTACATAATTTTTATAATATAAAAGCTTGTCGCGAGATTGCTTAAAACTTGTGTAGATAAACCCTAAATCAAATACTTAACCTCATAACCTGTGCTAAATCTCGCGACAAGCTTTTATATTATAAAAATTATGTAATGACGTTGTAAATTGATAGTAAAAGTTTAAAAGGAAAATTTTATTTTATTCTTTTTAGCGCATTTAAGATAAAAGCTTATTTTAAAAAGTTTTTTTACTTATAATTTATTTAGACTCAAATTGACATACCATAATGTCAAAATATCTAAAAGAACATTATTTTCGTCGTATTTTTTTGCTGCTAGGCATAATATTACTCTCGAGTTTTATAATAATAGCAGCTTGTGGCGAGCTGCTGGTGCTTGGCGACACCCCGGACCCCCAGCTCCGAGGGCCCGTATTCATTTGGCCCTCACCTCCTGGCTTGCCTTCGTTGGCCGTCCAGGAGTGGAGTACGCAAGAGCGGAACCTTTGCTCCAGGTTGGAAGTGTAAAATGTCATAACGCCGGGGGCCTGCTGACTGGAACACCACGATCTGGCGCCCCGCAGTCTCACCTCTCGACAACCTTAGTCGCTCACACGATGTTGCCCTCTTGCCGTTCCTTGCGTTCGGCCGTTTTGGGGGGCCCATTATAGTGAGTTGGCGAGTCACCACCTGCCCATTTTTTCGTGTTTCTGAACATTGATAGGGCAGGTGCCATAGTCCTTTCCATATTCCAATTACCCAGTCCACTATCACTTGAACCCAATAACCCGGTTCATTTGCTTCCACTTTCCTCTATAGTCCTACACTACCCGGGGGTTGTCCCTGGGTGTGCTTCTATAGTGCATACAGGGATAACCGCCGGCTAGTGTCACATTACTCATATTAAAGTTGTTTAAAAGGGCCACTACGTGTTGGCTTTGGCCCCACGCACGCCTCCCAAAAGTCCGGGACTCTATAGTCCCGAGATAATGGTAAAACATACATAATAATAATAATAATGAAGGCGTAGGGTATTGACGACCCTACCGCCCACCACCTCGGTGATGCAGTCAGTCCCTGGAGGGGCAGCTTGTGGCGAGCTGCTGGTGCGTGGCGACACCCCATACCCCCAACATCGAGGGCCCGTGTTCATTTGGCTCTCACCTCCTGACTGAAAGGTTTTAGGTCCTTGTTTTGTGGAATCGTTTTATATTAAATAAAGCTTCTTTTTACTAGAAAATATATCGTTTTATTTTATGTGAAGTTTTACAATATTTTAGAACATTTCATAGGATTCTTTCAGAGGCTTCTTTCAAAGGATGCGTTCAAAGAATTTGTAATTATCTATTTTGGCAGTAATGATGCGTTCACGATTTAACATGGAGTCCAACACTTGCCCTTAATTACAAATTCTTTTACAAACATGTTGAATTTTATAGGTTCTAACGGTTTAGTAAATATATCGGCACACTGAAAGTTTGTAGGCACATACACAATTCTTAGTTCACCACTCACCACTTTTTCATGAATAAATTTGTACCAAACATCTATATGCTTAGATCTGCGATTCAATACCCCATTTTGTATGAGTTTAATTGCACTCTGGTTATCAACGTTTAGCGTAGTCTCAACAGGTATATCCAGAATTTCTTCAATCAGATTTTTAAGATATAGTAGCTCCTTACAGCATTCTGCTGCAGCTATGTACTCAGCTTCGCAGCTGGATAATGCTACTATAGGTTGTTTTCTAGAGCACCATTGCAGCGGTCCACCACAGAACATTATTATGTAACCTGTTGTGCTTCTTCTGGATTCAGTATCTCCTGCAAAATCTGCATCACTGTATGCTTCCAGTTTTGTCACATCTGAGTCAATATCAAAACCGATAGTTACACTTGTTTGTCCTCGTAAGTATCTTAGGGTTCTTTTTATATTCTTGATATCATCTTTGTTAGGGTTCTGCATATTTCTGCTCTCATAATTTACTGCATATGCTAAGTCAGGTCGGGTTTTGTTGCTAAGGTATAGCAAAGAACCAACGGCTTCTTTGTAGGGAAAATTGATTTCAATTTCTGTTCCTTCTTTTTCATCTTCTTTTTTATTATTCTTTACTAATGGAGTAGGGCACGATTTCGAATTTTCCATACTGAATTTTTCTAGTAATTTCTGTGCAAATTCTTTCTTCCCAATTTAATGCTTTTTCTGTTCTTTGTATCTCCATTCCCAAAAATGTGGTAGGGTTTTCTTCATAGACCATTTCAAACTCATTCTTCAGTTTTCCAAGCAATGAGTACAGGTTATCCTTATTTTTTCCAACGAGAAGTCTATCGTCTACATAGATTCCCAGTATTATATCATCTTGACCTTTAAAAATACATGCGTCTGTATTAAGTTGACGTAGTCCACACTTCTTCAAGGTACTAGTAAACTTTTGGTTCCATTGAAGTGGAGACTGTTTAAGTCCATAAAGACTTTTCTCAAGTTTACATATCTTTCCTTCAACATTTTCATACCCTTCAGGAATCTCCATGTACAAATCTTCTTTTAATTCACTATAAAGGAACGCTGTTTTGACGTCAAGTTTCATTATCTCATATTCTTTGTTTGCGGCTATAGCTAGTACGATTCTTATGGAGCAGTTGTTGATGACAGGGCTAAATGTTTCTTCATAATCTATCCCAGCTCTTTGTTCGTATCCTCTTGCTACTAGACGAGCCTTATATTTTCCATTTCCTTTTTCCATTTACTTGTCAATACTTTTCTATTTCCAGCTTCTTCTCTTTCAACTAGTCGCCATACTTTGTTGTCATCTAGAGATTTTTTTTTCAGAATTTATAGCTTCAATCCAGTCTTTCTTCTCAGAGCTTAATACTCACTATGTTGTCATTGAGGTTCAAGTTGTTTTGGACATTTTCAAATATTACATCTCTTCTGTTTATTATACATCTTTTTTTACTGTCCCACAGTCTGTATCCATTTGAAGTATATCCAACAAACAAAAAACTTTCCGACCTCTTGTCTAGTTTTCTAAGATTTCCAAGTTTTTTGCTATGTGCAATGCTTCCAAAAACTTGCAGGTTACGAAGATTTGGTCTTCTTCCTGTCCAGATTTCTGCCGGCGTTTTATCTTTAGTATTAGTATGAGTTCTGTTTATCAGGTAAGTAGCACTACGTGCAGCTTCACCCCATAATTCTTCTGATAAATTTTTTTCATAAAGGAGAGCTCTAACTTTTTCTAATAAAGTCCGGTTCATCCTTTCACTTTTCCCATTTAGTTGTGGGGAATATGGAATTGTATAATCAAGAATTATGCATTTTTTCCTACACCAGTCCTTCATTTTAATGGAAGTATATTCACCGCCATTGTCACATCTAATAATGCTGACTTTTTCAGTTGTTGATCTCTCTGCTTCTAGTACATATTCTTGTATATATTCAAATGTCTCACTTTTATTTTTCAGGAGATAAACTTTTAGGAAGTGGCTGTAGTCATCCATTATGGTAAGTATAAACCTTTTATTATCCCATGTCTCAGGTGTAATCGGGCCGCACACGTCCGTGTGTATAATTTCTAGCAGTCGTGTAGCAGCTCTACGTTCTGTACTAAATGGTAAGCGTACCTGTTTTGCTTCGAGACATACTTTGCATTCGGGTAAATTTTCTATATCTTTTGCATTTATGTCCAGGCCATCTACTTTTTGAATCAGTTTCTTCATTGTTTCTTTACCAGGATGTCCTAGTCTAATATGCCAGGTTAACACTGTTTGAGATTTTGTTGTAAGTAATACTCTATCTTCTTCCTTCTGTATGTTTAATTTTACAGTATACAAGCCATTTGCAGTTTTATCCCTTTTTAGGATTTCACGGTCATATTAAGTGACAAACACATTTTGTTTGGTAAAACGAACTTCACCATCCTTTTCAGTTATCTCATTAACAGACAATAAGTTTGCAGACAGTTCTGGTACATACACTCCTTTAGTGCTACATTTTCTGCTACCACACTTCCTTTTGCTTCGGCAGTAAGTATTTCATTTTCTTTTGCTGTCTGGCTCAATACTACTTAATATTTCTTTATTATTTGTCATATGTGAAGTACTGCCGGAATCTACTACAAATTCTTCTTTCACTGGGCTTTGATTAATAGAGGTAGCAAGAAAAGCAACTTTTTCCTTATTTTTGTTCTTTTTGTAATAGCAATCCTTCTCGAGATGATTTGTTTTTTTGCATACATTGCATCTCTTTTTATTCCTAAAGAAACAATTCTTCTCCAAATGATTTGTTTTTTTTGCAAATATTACATTTTATAGCAGCTTTAAAGGCTATCTTATCAGAACTATGAGCCTCAATATCATTTGTACTTAGTCTTTTTTCCTCGCTCAATATTCTTGACTGAAGGTTCTCCAGAGTTTTTTCAGCAAAAGCTGTGCTCTCCCAAACGGTTATTAAAGTGTTGTAGCTGGGGGGCAGTGTGGAGATTATTTTAGAAATAAGCATCTTTTCTTCAATTTTTTCTCCCAATGAGCGTAGTCTAAAAACTAAATTTTCGAACTTACCAAGGTGTTCGGTCATTGTTTCACTGTTGTATTTGAACTCAAAAAAATCCTGCATAAGTTTGCATCTTTTTGTTGTTCATCACATTTTTCAAACATAAGACAGAGTTTTTTATACATATGGTGTGCGCTTTCGCACGACATAATGAGTAATAAGTGTTTTTTATCAACCGTTTGCGTGATGATTCTCTGGGCTAAAGCATCTTTTTTTATTTATTTTTTATTTAAAGCTTTTATTTAACTTGCATTGTATCTAACTAACTATGTGTGTTCGGGTGGAATCTTGCAACTCAATTTTGAAGCAGTTATCTTCAACCGATTGAGCTGAAATTTTGCACACTTATGTTAGTCCGGTGACAATGCAATATTATGATATCATCAAGCTGATCTCGTGATGGAGTTGACAGATATCCACTGGATCTCCTCATGGAAAGTGATAAGATATCTAAATTTAGGCTCATTATATTTGTTGTCTTGAGCAGTTTCCATTACACATGATGACCAGGGTCAAATGATGAAGCCGACAGGTAGCCGTCGGAACTGCCACGTCCGAAGTGCTAAGATAGCCGAGTTCAGGCTCATTATATTTGTTGTCTTAAGCAGTGTCTATTACACATGACGACGAGGGTCTAATGATGAAGCCGACATGTAGCTGTCGGAACTGCCTCGTCGGAAGTGCTAAGATTCCCGAGTTCGGGCTAATTATATTTGTTGTCTTAAGCAGTTTCTATTACACATGATGACCAGGGTCAAATGATGAAGCCGACAGGTAGCCGTCGGAACTGCCTCGTCGGAAGTGCTAAGATACCCGAGTTCGGGCTCATTATATTTGTTGTCTTAAGCAGTTTCTATTACACATGATGACTAGGGTCAAATGATGAAGCCGACAGGTAGCCGTCGGAACTGCCTCGTCGGAAGTGCTAAGATAGCCGAGTTTGGGCTTATTATATTTATTGTCTTGAGCAGTTTCTATTATACATTATGACGAACTTGCCCCTCACAGAAAAAAAAATTGAAAGAGTTCGCCAAAAGACTTCAAAGTCATTGTGGTGCATCTCGTTTGGGGTGGTGAGAGGGGTTAACTACCCTCATAAAAGGAGAAAAGTTAAAACGTGTTTCAAAAGTACTCAACGTAGTGAGACTGGGGGGTTGAGGGGGGCTTGCCCCCCTCACAGGAAAATAAATATTTAGAACAGTTTTTGAAGTCGTTACCGCTATGGCGCATCTCGACTCGACTACCCCAGTCCCCATGTCGGCTCGCCTCTACACAGAAAGAGAAAAGTTTAAATGTGTTTTTAAAGTAGTCAACGTAGCTAGGCCCCGGGGTTGAGACAGAAAAAGAAAAAATCAAAATCGTTTTTAAAGTCGTAGCCGCTATGCTGCATCTTGATTGAGGAGAGCTTGCCCCCTCAGAAAATAAAAAAATATTTAAAGCAGTTTTTGAAGTTGTTACCGCTTCGATGCATCTCGACTTGCCCCTGACAGAAAAAGAAAAGTTGAAATGTTTTTGATATTTTACCGCTACAATGCATCTCGACTGGGGGGATGAAAGAGGTTGCATCCGCCCCCCTCACAGAAAAAGAAAAGTTTTAATCTGTTTTAAATAATTAATACACATGTGTTTTTGAAGTAGGTAGTTGTTGTGTGACTAAAATGTATAAAATAAATTATAAGTAAAAAAACTTTTTAAAACAAGCTTTTATCTTAAATGCGCTAAAAAGAATAAAATAAAATTTTCCTTTAAAACTTTTACTATCAATTCACAACGTCATTACATAATTTTTATAATATAAAAGCTTGTCGCGAGATTGCTTAAAACTTGTGTAGATAAACAAACAAATCACATAGGTACTTAACCTCATAACCTGTGTTAAATCTCGCGACAAGCTTTTCTATTATAAAAATTATGTAATGACGTTGTGAATTGATAGTAAAAGTTTTAAAGGAAAATTTTATTTTATTCTTTTTAGCGCATTTAAGATAAAAGCTTGTTTTAAAAAGTTTTTTTACTTATAATTTATTTTCTCTGAGCTTCCGCTCCGCCAGCACCAACAACACCCGGCGACGCGTGAACAGTTTCGTATAGGTCATGGCTCTTTAGTGAAATTTCTAGTTGGAACAATCACACAATGGACTTGGTGGAACAATCTATGATTAGATCGTTTTTGCTCTGCCTACCCCATTAGGGATAAAGGCGTGATTTTATGTATGGAGGTGTAAGATGGCATTTGGCGAGATGGGCGATCGGATGAGGATGGTGAATAGAAACTCGCGGGTGACATACGAAGGCTTGATCTTGAGGAGCAGCTACCGTGTGACAGGGAACTGCAGGGAACCGTTGGGCTTCATCTTCGTCAGAGTGCAATACAAGCCCTTCGGGTGATTCCTCATTGGAGGCGGTCTCGGTTGCGATACTAAGCAAGAGCTGCGTATGTCAAGTGAGGGCGGATGTATCCCTTGTTTGTACCTATACCCCGAGATTTACTCGGAGCGGGAGCGGGGACTTGCGCATGAGGCGAAACTTGGGCCGTTGAGACCACGGTCAATCGCCACGCCCAGGTATTTATCCGCGCGAGACCAAGGGATGAATTGATCGAGGAATGAGAGCGTGGGGGGAAAGCGTCGTGGAGGTATGATACGGCGGCCACTGACATTGGCGGCTAGTAGTCCAGCGTCTGTAAAAGCCTTGTGACGGCGAAGTCAGCACTAGTAGAGGAGGTGAAGTAGGCGGCATCATCGGCGTATAAGGCCAGTAATTTCTGTCTTGTCGCTGACCGGGATGTCGTCAGTGTCCAATAAATGTTTAATAATATATTAAAATTCAATCAAATTTCAATAAATGCAATAGTAAATAAGGTTTAAAATGAAATATGATATAATGCAAATGAATATTAAAATGATACAATTAAACAAAGTTGAATTAGGTAAATTTTTCACTGCTGTCTAGTTATTACCTACCTAGTTTACCTATTAGTTTTACCTACCTATTTACCTATTAGTTATTTTTTCATTTCAGATAGGAGAGTGGCAACACTGCTGCCGTCACGTTCACTAGGCCTTTTATATTTAATTCTATAATTCGATAAAATGTCGCTAAAATCTATTGAAAATTACATAGTACGCGAGTTACAGAACACTGTGAAAGATCTTGTGAAAAAAGTGAGGATATATTTCCGCGAGTTCACTAGTCTCGCTGTCAATAGCAGTCTGCAGAGTTCTGTTGGTTACGTAAACCTAGAGCCATTTGTTTAATTTAACTTACATGTTTGTTAGAAAACCTTTAAATGGCCCCCGGACACCACATTCCTCCATGGCTTGTAGCAGCTGGTGGTGGCCCAAAGTGTCAAAAGCTTTTTTGAAATCAATGTAGACCACCACCACCTGCTGCCATTGATGTCGTCCGTGACCTGCGCCAGCGAATATGATATAAGACTTGAAAGAATATGATATAAGACTTGAAACAATATGATATAAGACTTGGAGGCGTTTTCTCTTACCTGTACCCTATCCCATCCTACATAAAATGTGTTCTATCTAACAAACATGTAAGTGAAATCCTACTTCCTGCTACTTTTATAAAAGCGAAGGTTTGGATATTTGAATGTTTAGTTACGCAATCACGCTTCAACTACCTACTGGACGGTTTGGGATGAAATAAAGCACAAATAGGTTAGGCCTAGGTTGATGAGTATTTTCATCGCGAAAACCTTTATTTACATGATTAAAATCATTTAAAGCGGGTGAAACCGCTGCCGGAAAGCTAGCTAATATAATGTAGTAATACTAATATAATGTAACTCTGAAAATATAATTGAATTGAACATTATTGAATTGAATTTAATTGAACATTATTGAATTGAATTGAATTGAATTGAAAGAAATAAGAAATCAAAAATTCCAAAGCCAGTTTTCTAAAGACGCAGGTCTGTTCAAATCCTATCAGCGGTTGAATTTTTGATTTATTATTTTAAGCAATATTTTCTGAAATAAAATAGCTTAAATTACTTATTAGGAAAAAAAATAACTTTGTCTGTCTGTTGCTCTTTTGCGCCTAAACGGTTGAATGAATTTAGTTGAAATTTGACAAGGTGATAGACGGTAACATGGACATAGGGCTACTTTTTATCGCGGGAAAACACTTTATTCGTACGGGAAAACTCATTTAACCCGGGTGAAACCGCGGGCGAAAGCTAGTATTTTATAAGTATTTAAATAGCGTCGCACCTGCAAATATTCTTTACACTGCTTACCATTGTGTTACTTAAAAAAAAATATATCTGAAAATAGCCTATTTTTAACTGTTATGGTTTATAACAATGGAATCAATGAACAATCGAAACTGTTGTAAGTACCAACTGGTCGGTTTTTTAATTAATCCATCCGATACTTTTATAAAGGCTTGCAAGTATTTTGGAATTTTCAAACCGCGCATAGTCGTCATCTGCTTACATGTTTTTCTTTCTATTAAGTTCTCTGTTAATATCCAAATGTATAACTTACGATCCGATGGCAAATTTTAATTTTTTTGATGAGTATGATGAAATTCAACAAGGGAGAGAAGGCAATAATTCATACGATTGTTCCGGTCGAGGCATAGTGCGACAGGATCCAGGAGGGTGCTATGAGTTCCAGTTCGACACTAAGAAACTAAAACGTATTTGGTGGACATTTTGGCACGAGATTAAAAACGATTTGGCTTACACTTTTGATTTTGCTCTTACCCCGACAGAAGATAAAAACAGGACAAGTTTATACTACATTGTTAAATTTTTAAAGTCCTTGGTTGAACATATACACAAGCCCTCTGATGTGTTGTGCTACGAAAATTATAGAAAGGATATTTACGATATCAGAAACGAATTTTTGGATGCACTCAATAATGTTAATGATTACGCTCACAATTATAAAACATTGAAAAATGAGTACGAAAAGTTTTTTAAAGGTATTGGAACAATGAAAAAAAATAGCATTGAAATGAGAACAAAAATTTATGAAATCAAGACAACGTTAACACGTTCCGATATCCAAAGTACTATGTTAGAGAACGAAGTTGACTTGATGAACATTAAACTTAATGGCATTAAAAATGTCATAACATTATTTCCAGAAAGTATACGGTTGACATCTAGAGGAAAAAAAAACAAAAATGTATCAGGCGTAAATAAACCAGGCCGTCCTGTGGCAGCTAAAATGGCACAGCCAGTTATATCTCAACAATTAGGATTCCTAAAAGAATTAAAGCCATCTGGATCCCAAAGTTCAGCAAACACGGGACAATATCCGCATGACACTAGATACCCAACCATTACCTTTACAGGATTGGCAAGACAAGAACAAAACCAAACTAAATCAGATGAAGCCACCGATTTTTATTCAGATATGTCCCAAGAAGAGACCGAAATATCCTCTGGTGAGTTCGAAAAAGAAAAAGGGAACGTAACATTATATAAAGTGTTAAATAGTTATAAACCTGCCAATAAGGAAATAAAGCAAAATGTAACATTGCCATCTCAAGAGCCTTTAATGCATCAAAACATAGAACAAATTATGATGGCTTCAAACATTGTTTTTGATGTTGAACATCACAGCGGGGTAGACCCGGGAAAATTGGAAGAAAAGAATCGAGTACAAAATACGAAAGCTGCAAATTGGCGGGTTTGAGATTCAGAGAGATGTTTTTACTTTCCCATTTTTACTCGACTGTCAAGAGAGGGTTATGTTAGTTATAGCAAGGGTCCTATTGGGCATCGTTGTATGAAGACCTTGCCAATTTTGCGTCAAGCAATTCCACTTGGCATGGAAGTTAGGCGGAAGCCACGTCTTTTTCGCATGCGCGAATTTTTGGGCGGCGAAACTGGCAGCGCGTCTTGCGAACAAAACAAACGTATGGGAATGTATGGGAGAGGCCACATGTTTCGGCGACCGGCGGTGCGAATTGCGAATGTCAAAAAAATCGCCCGTGCGGCTGCCAAACATCTGCCAAATTAGTACGGTTTAGGGCTGCCACTTGCATAATTTTAGTTTTTTTTTATCTCGTCACGGAAAACGGACGATTTTTTACTTACTTAATAATAGTTAGTAGATATAATCCCAACAAAAACATAAATGTGAAAATGGAAGCCAAGTTCATGCTGTTGTGGTGTTGTTTGTTTGCACAAAAAAGTTGTGATATCAAAAAAGCGGGCCAAGTCAAGGGTTTATTAAAGTAATTCTAAGCTCTTCAATAAGGTATCATTTCATGAAACTTGGCCGTTGTAGAGTGGTGTTGTAGGTGACAGTTTGTATTATTCTCTACAACGGCCAAGTTATTTGAAATGATACCTTATTGAAGAGCTTAGAATTACTTTAATAACCCCTTGACTTGGCCCGCTTTTTTGATATCACAACTTTTTTGTGCAAACAAACAACACCACAACAGCATGAACTTGGCTTCCATTTTCACATTTATGTTTTTGTTGGGATATCATTACTTTTTGTAGGTAAATAAAATTGTACTTAATTTTAATTTACCATTATTCGTATATAGATAGATCTTCTGGAAGTGGGTTAGGTTCTAAATCGTATTATTTTTTTCAATAACGGTGACATTAAATGCAAATAATTTTACAATACCTGTTAAATGACATCCCACTCAATTATAGTGAATGGTAAAAAAAATTGTGTCTAGATTCTCCAACAGCCTTTAATTCGGAAACCCCTCCATACGTAGTCGAAACAAGCATGCAGGCTCTATATACCTACTCTTCTACCGAGTCGTAAGGGTCACCGTTTCGGGCGCAAGTATACAAACTTAAATCTTCCCACTTACTAATTACATGGTCTACAATTTTCCTACGCAAATCACTAGCTTTTTGTTTATCCTTACATCAAAATACTGAAAATGCCAAAGAATGGAACAGACAGCTTCCATCGCCAGGCATTTTAATTATTTCATGTAATATGAACGCGTCACCCACCAACAATTCAATTTTTTGACACGTCATCTTTCCAACCCCTTTTTATTTCTTATCCTCACAATAACTTTATTTGTTTCAGTTTTTAATAAAAGTAGCTAACTAAATCAAATTCGATTTCTTTAACTCAATCAAACAAACCTATCCAATAGACACAACACAAGGACAAGACAAACAAATCCCACTATCATCAATGAGAGACCGCACCGGACCGAATAGAATAGACACGAATTTCAATTAAACGAAACAACGACAAGAACAAGACAATTTTACAGTAAACTTACAATTTGTTGGACGATTTTCCATTGAAAACGGTACTTGAAGTGATTTTCTCACCATTCGTACTATTATATATTCTGTGGTCAAGTGTCGATTTGCAATATGAACGGCTTTGTACCGTAGGTAGGTACTTATTAGCTGATTTGTACCCGTATTAATGATTTAGAATAGTTTCGGGGTGATGATTTACGTGTTAGTGTACTTTCGTGATGGAGTGCATTCGGGGTTGAGCTATGCGGGGTTAGTCAATATCGGTGTGGCGAAATTCGTGAAATCTGATTTCGTGTTGTACTTATTTGAGAAAGGAAATATTCGTGAAAATGAGTTTCGTGTTCCATGGTTTCCGGAAACTACAATTCGTGGATAGTAATTCGTGATCATGTTACGGACTCGTTATCAAGTGGGATAAACGCACAAAGGCCCACTGAAAAGGCTGGCAGAAACGGCAACGACATGGCATTCTCTACATGAATGGCAAAATCGGAAACTTATTGGTGCTAATACACGAAAATGATGACTGTGGCTTGGAGGGACGCAGGCCCCCAATTCTCTTATTTTTTTGCAAATGACAGACCATTTTTAGTCCAGTGCCCGCCTGATACCATGATGATGATAATTTGGTATTCTGATAAAGTTCAAACTTGAATCGTATTGCTTTGGCATGGTCTCGGCACGGTCCTTTCATTTTGCCTAGAGTGACGTCATTTCCGGTGTAGTCTCCTGTTGTGTCGTATAACCTACCACAAAAACTACCAAAAACTTACGTAGTAGGTAAGTACAAGGAGAATTTATTATAAAAAAATTATGAAACGCTATACTTCTAAAAGAAATAAGATTTGAGTTAAATTAAAACATATTATTGATATAAATGCTTGAAACGTAATCGGAAGTGTATTTTACATAAGTAAAAATACTTGTTTGTAATACTAGTTAAAACTTACGGACAAATGTAATGATATCCGATATCCCACCAAACACATTAAATGTGAAAGTAGAAGCCAAGTTCATGGTGGTGTGGTTTGCACAAAAAAGTAGTAAGATCTGAAAAGGGAGCCGAGCATAGGGTTTATTAATACTCAATACTCAAATATTTATTGCATTCCATGAAGTATACAGATGAAGTATACTATTACAGTAATTCTTGGCTCTTCAATTAGGATAATTTCATTGGACTTGGCCGTTGATGAGCATAATACGAACTGCCTCCTACAACGCCACTCTATAACGGCCAAGTCACATGAAAATGATTCTCACTTTATTCAAGAGCCAATAATTACTATAATAAACCTTAGACTTGGCGCTCCTTCTTTAGATCTCACTACTTTTTATGCAAACCACGCCACCATGAACTTGGCTTCCACTTTCACATTTGTGATTTTGTGGGATATCATTACTTTTTGTAGGTAAGTTAATTGATCTACCTAATTATTATAAAATAATTTATGTAAGATATTCCAACATCTATCTATCTATCTATACATATAATAAATCTCTGTGTTAGGACCACCGTACCGAGTTCCAATCTGTCGATCATAGGAGGAACTTACACCCCGTATACATAAATCTCTTAAATGCTTGGCTTAAATGGTACTACCACTGATTTGAGAATTTTACCTTTCTGTGGGTACCTACTACCGACACCACGGGTAAATAACAACAACATATCCATGGTACTGAAAATCTATTTTTATTAACATTATTATTAACAATATTCGTACATTAGATAAGTGAAAAAACACAACAGGCACATATCCAAGGTATTGAAAACATATTGGTTATTCTAAACGGATATTCAATGCCCGGCGGCATTCATTTGCAAATATTATAAAACCTGGAACTTGCGATCAACAGGATTAACTTTGACCTGAACGCTATAGACGGCTGGGCGAAGAGGCATGGACTATTGTTGAATGCAGCTAAGTCACAGGCAATCATAATTGGCAGTCATCAGCGTATTGCAAAACTGAAGTCAAGGAACATTCCCGAGGTTATTCTCGATGCTACCCCTATACCCTACTCACTAACAGTGAAAAATCTTGGCATCGTCATAGACCAGACTCTGTCCTGGACAAAACAGGTGGGCGAAGTCAGCCGCAAATTGTATGCTTCTCTCCATTCCTTGAAGAGACTTCAAAACTTCCTACCACTGCACACTAAAATTATGCTAGCCCAGGCCCTTCTCCTGCCGCTGCTGGACTATGGTGACGTGGCATATCTTGACCTCACTGAGGAACTTCTAAATAAGATGGAGCGTTTGCAAAACCAGTGCATACGCTTCATCTATGGATTGCGCAAATTCGACCACGTCAGCGAGTTCAGGGTGCGACTCAAGTGGTTACCTATTCGCCTTCGCAGGGATTTGCACATATTATCACTTTTGTATAATGTCCTGAATAATCCCGCCACCCCTGTCTATATGAAGGAAAAGTTTGAATATTGTAACGCGGGGAGATCAAATTTGCGTTCCAATGGGGATCTCTCTCTTCAGATTCCAACTTGCTCCTCCAAATCTTACGAACAATCGTTCACAGTTCACGCTGCGCGCTTGTGGAATAAAATTCCTTCCGATGTTAGGAAAAGTATTAATATCTCGTCTTTCAAAAACAACATTAAGAAAATTTGGGGTTATGAGTCGGTAGACTCGGACAACATGTAGGGTAGTTGTATCTTAAAATTGTTGTTTTATTTTTATAGTCTAATCTATTATATATTTATTATTATCATATTTATCTATATATTTATAATGTTTACTAATTGTCTATGTATTTATATATATTAATACGCAATGTTTTTATTATTATATAAGTTCATGTTATCTATGTTAGGTTTTATTTTCTGTTTTAAGTACCTTACCTTAGTTTACCTGCAATTACTATTTCCTCTGTGTTTATCAAAGGTTGACTGGTAGAGATCCCTTAATGGGATAAGTCCGCCTTTGTGCCATTAAATTGTGTTAAGTTTAAGTACTCCTGTATTTTAGTCCTAAGAAGGTGCAATAAAGTTATTACATACATACATACATTATTTCACAGTAACTGGTATCAAAAAGTTATATGGTATAACCCGTGCACATAAATAAACGATCTATAAATGGCCGACGCTCGCATGCGTTCTCGCTCACTCTCTATTAGGTAAAGCGAGAACGCATGCGAGGCGGACCAATCACGAAGCGAGCCGACGCCATTTTCAAATCGTTTCTTTAAAAGCACGGCTTATATTACACGGAACCCTTCGAACGCGAGTCTGACTCACACTTGGCCGGTTTTTTAATACTTTCTCGCTCGCACACTGTCTATCTATCTCACACGGACGGCGACGTTCTCACGTTGTCCACGTCCGCCTACATCAAGGAGCATAAAACCAGGGCCTCAAGTCTGCTAAATGAATCGTGTCAAAATGGCATGCCGATGTCGTCTCAATGGTGACATTTTGAAGATTTCGTATTCTGTAAATTTTTTTAGAGATCAATGTCTTTCCAATGGTGTTTCAATGGTGTTTCAATGACTTGCTACAGGATGCCACTGTGATTTTTGACAGGTCAATCTAAAATTTGACGTTTATGTATGGCCACGCTTTAAATGAGCACGGCGAAAAAAGGAACTAACACCGTCATCTTGAGATTTGACAGTTCTCCTTGTACTGCAGGGCCCCCGCCCACGTTCATCTAGAACCGCGTCGTACTGAACCACCGAACCGCCACGATGTTTTTTGGTATTCTGCTCTTCGATGGCTTCATGACGGCATGTTAATTTCGTATTCTACTAAATTTTGATGTTTCGTCTCCATGCGATTTTGGCCGTACTGACGCCATTGAACAACCATACCTATTTTCATAGTGGATTCGGTTAGTGTGTATATATTTTCATATAAAATGAGGCCCTACACGTCGCTTAATTTACGAAACCACATTTTGAGGGTATTTTGCACTCTCAGCGCTATTTAACATGGGAAGTTTTGTATATGGTTTTATTTCTAAAATATGAAAAGTAACAAATTAAAAATGTAGCCTTCGGAATAACGTTCACTGTGACGTGTTAAGTAAGGATTTCAAAGATTCGCCAAGTTGGCTACCGCTTGGTAGCTCAGTTGGCAGAACGGCACTCCAACGGTCGCAGGTTCAAACCCTGCGCACGGCAAATTTCAAATTTCTTACTTTTCAAATCGACAAACGAAAATAACACTCTGCCACGTTACGTACTTGGTGGGTTTAACAGAGGTATTGAGCTCCATGATTTAGCTTAAGCTGCTATTATGCATATTAGATTATCTATTAAGGCCAGTAGTGTTGATATATGCTAAGGGTGATTTTTTATATTATAATATTTATGTATTGCAGTTTGCCAGCATTTCGCTTATATATTAGGTACAACACACGAAAACTTTTGATGTCCTCTCTTCATTTGTACAATATGACCGAAAAAAAAACAGGTGGAAAATTATATGTAATTTTTAACCAATTTTTATAATATAAATGTGGAAATGAAAGCACGATTAAATGAATGAAATTCGACCACTGTCTCAACCAAATAAACTTTATTGACGTACAAAAAACACAATTAATTTAAATAAATCAAGAAGAATATATTAAGTCGTGTACACTTTTCTTGAGTGTGGTGTGTGATTGATTTTTTGGGTGCAATCTGATTTAATTGAGATGCTGTTTGCCTGCACTATCTATCCGCAGCCGTAGCGCCGAAATTGTGACCCTCTGTTGTACGCGTGCAGTGTGCCAAGTGCCAGTTGTAGTAGGTGATTCTCCATGAAGTCGATGAGCGTGGTTTGTCCGACCGTGGTCTACGCTCGCTCACGGTGCTGTTATTATTTATTTATATTCTGTAAATAAAAGCAAGACATGCATAAACATCATCATGTTCTTCATTGTAAGCAAAAAAGTGTTACCTGCTGATGAGCGCACGTATGTGTCACGGAATTACACGATAAATAAGACAGAATGTGTTACAGTGGATTTTATAAGTTACTTACTAATTTTAACCTCAATGCAATATTACGATCATGCATAGTAGGTACATATTTAGCTTTTATAATGTGATCATAATAATCATGGCAGTTGAAAAAAGTTGTTGACAGGCACTTACTTTTTTCCAAGTAGCTTTTTCTTATAGCAAAGATCTAAAGTTTTGCGCTACAACAGCCAACGTTATTTACTTTTTTATGTAAAATACACTTTTAAATATATGCCAAGTAGTTATATTGAAGAATTATGTTCTGTTTAATACAAAATCGTGTTTAATTTGGAAGTATAATGGTTGATTAGACAAGAAAATAATAAAATCGAACTTGGTATCTTTGAATAAATTCTCCTTGTACTAGTAAGTTTTTGGTAGTTTTTGTGGAAGCTTTTGACGGGCAACACCGGAATTTAGATCACACCTAGACATCTCTGAGGCATGCGCATTAGGGGCTTGGCATGTGTGAGGCGATTACGACACCATGATAGTCTGATGCGATTGATTCCAAAATTTAGCAGAATACCAAATTTCCTTTCAGTGGTAAATCACTGATAATCCAGTGCCATCGATGGAATGACAGGCTTGTCATTATGACAAATGAGCTGCCATTGCAATTTTTTCTTCATCATTTGTGCGTAATTTGTGCATTGATTGCATTGAACTTAAATTAATTAATTTCATTTTGTTTTAAAAATGAGGCCTTTCACGTCGCCTATTTTACGGTGGCGCGTTTTAAAATTTGCTGATATTGCTGTTCGCCGCCGGCAGCTTATAAGAGTGCTACAGCGACGCCGGCTACGTGTATTAGCGAGAAAAACCTTCGACCAGTTCCAGGACCTTTCCGATAAGGAATTTATGAAGACGTATCGGCTGGACAAAATTTCCGTAAAATGGCTGGTTATGAATTTACGGGTTTTTATACCCAAGCCAAAAAGAGCTGATGGTATAAGTCTAAAATTAAAGGTACACCTACATAACATAGTATTAAGTATCTATCTACATCTACACTATATATAAAAGAGGAAATTTAGACTCATGGGTCGATCGACTTGATACCTTGCTTGATACCCATACGACAGAAGAAGAGGAAAGACTTGTATTTTTGTGTGTGTATGTGTTGTGTATGTAGGTTTGTAAGAAGTTAAGTTGAGTCTAAATTGATATTTGTTTTTATAAGGCAATAAATATAGGTAACTTTATGTTATCTTATCATTTCAGGTGATAGTGGGTATCCACTTCGGGCTACAATGATGACCCCCATATTGAACACCGCACCTGGGACTCCAGAACACCACTATTACCACGACATTCAAAGCTTAGATACTATTTAGTATAAATTGTGACCTTATGGATAATAACAAAATGAAGAATTACTTCCGATTGGCGCAAAACGTAAAATATTCATTAAAATGTTTGTATTTGAGACAGTAAATTTATTTCTTATGGGGGCCCCACTGAGCTCAACATACCACCTTAATGTGGGCCTCAGTTTCCTGATTTAAAACAATGAATAAAAAAATGTCGCAAATATAAAAATCAATAAAATGTGTTTTTTTTACCAACCAGTAGTTGCCTATATTGAATTGAATGGGTGTTATAGGAAGTTCAAATTGAATATGAAGATATATACGGGGTGTAAGGGACAGCGTCCCGCAAACTTATAGGGGTTGCTCAGTCAACGATACTGAACAACTACCACCAGGATTTTTTTTCAGGAAGTGAAAATAAAAATTTGCTTTTTCATACAAAATGACCACATTGATCAGACAATTTGTATGGAAAAGCAAAATTTTTTTTTTCTTTTCCTTAAAAAAAATCCTGGTGATATGTGTTCAGTATCGTTGACTGAGCAACCCCTATCAGTTTGCGGGACGCTGTCCCTTACACCCGGTATATATATACTAATGTTGGAACATCTTATATAAATTATTTTATAATTAAAAGATCAATTAACTTACCCACAAAAAGTAATGATATCCCACAAAAACATAAATGTGAAAGTGGAAGCCAAGTTCATGGTGGCGTGGTTTGCATAAAAAGTAGTGAGATCTAAAGAAGGAGCCAAGTCTAAGGTTTTTTATAGTAATTTTCAGCTCTTGAATAAAGTGAGGATCATTTTCATGTGACTTGGTCGTTGTAGAAGGCAGATCGTATTATGCTCATCAACGGCCAAGTCCAATGAAATTATCCTAATTGAAGAGCCAAGAATTACTGTAATAGTATACTTCATCTGTATACTTCATGGAATACAATAAATATTTGAGTATTGAGTATTAATAAACCCTATGCTTGGCTCCCATTTCAGATCTTACTACTTTTTTGTGCAAACCACACCACCATGAACTTGGCTTCTACTTTCACATTTATGTTTTTGGTGGGATATCGGATATCATTACTTTTGTCCGTAAATTTTAACCAGTATT
>JARACY010004483.1:0-26673 GCA_029255725.1 Scrobipalpa atriplicella | reverse complement strand
AAGTAATGTAAAAAAGCTGTGGTATAAATCCAGAAATGACCTACAATGCTCGCAAATTCATGAGAATATTTTTATGAAATTTTTAATTCGGGCCCGTATATGCGGCCGCTCGGCTCTCGTAAATCAAGTAGGTACTTCCGCGCGCCCTTTGAGTTTCCGCACTTCGATGATTTACCGCGCGTGTGACAATGCCAGCCTTCAGCCTTCCCCATTACACCCCAATATCCCCTTTTCATGCGAAACCACGCCATAATGAAAGACGAAAAGGATTTTTGTTTCGTTTAAAATTATATTTTGCTTCTGAGGCTTCTGTATAAAGTTCGAAATATGATATTCCGTATGAAAACCTTTTGCTCATTCTTTCCTCCTTTTCGTTATAATGGAAACATATACTCTGAAACGTTTGCGACTTAAAAAGTTTCAAATCCCCCGTCCGTTGCTAAATTGCCGGCCATCAGAATCATAAAAGTGCAACAAAATAAAATAATAGCCGTATTCTTCTTGGATCCACAAGAAATATTTATGTGTATAGAGCGGACGGGGAGAGCTCAGCTGGCGGCCGCCGGTCGACGCAGAAATATCCGTTCAGTATTCTCCCGGTTT
The DNA here is from genome assembly GCA_029255725.1 of Scrobipalpa atriplicella. Classification (NCBI taxonomy): domain Eukaryota; kingdom Metazoa; phylum Arthropoda; class Insecta; order Lepidoptera; family Gelechiidae; genus Scrobipalpa; species Scrobipalpa atriplicella. The sequence continues at coordinate 26,070 of JARACY010004483.1, read as the reverse complement.
CCTACAGATGGGGAGTGCAGATATATATCTGGTAGGTCGCGGCCGACGAGCCCGCAGCCCGATATTTCGTGCTCCCCTGGACGACAATAATTTGTTGGTCCATCGCATCGTACCGTGTACGCCCGCCGATATATTATCTGCTTCAACAGAACCTCTTAATCGGGATTGATACGAACGTGATCGTTTAGATTTATATTGTTGTCGAAACAAGTCACAAAACGGACTACTGAAATAATAATACAAAATGTTAGGCAACTTTATGGCCATTGTTCTATGAAAAGGGACTGCATATCAATGCGCTACCTCCGGCCACTCATCAAAAGGAAATAGCTGTTATATTTACTACTCTATTATATAGAGAAAGGGTCGGTCGTATATACCTACAATAGTAGCTGTGTAGTTACGTTTTCTCATGTGGCAGTCGGTTCCTAAGTATTATTTGAATGTTTAGGTGATTACAATGCATCTTCATTCGTGGACCAATTCTATCATATCATATCCACTCTGTCTTAATCATAAACATAATATTCCTACAGATACTATACACTGAACCAATATCGGGAATGCTCTTGTTTATAGAGCTATTTGGTTTACGACAAGCGCTATATTCGGCCAAGCTTGGAATTTCGTATTAAAGTTGGATGGCAGACATCTGCAAGTCTTGACTTCATACCTTATGCGCTATTTCCTTATGCACTATCTGTCGCGAGACGTACGGCTCTGGTGTAAAATAGTATTTTCCTTTTTAGGTCAAACGGAATCGTACCCTTGTTTTTTTAAGTATACAGGGTGTTAATTTAATTGCGTGACATAGCTTAAGAGGTGTTTCAGTGACGTATAAGGAGCCCATAAAAAATATTAAAAAAATCCAACTCAAAAAATAAAAAAGGCAAAAGTCGGTATTTATAATGATACCAGAGTTGCGTCTATCTCTCGTGCTATAACCAATCGCGCGCGACGCGTTAGTTGCATCGAGCAATGATAGTGAATCGCGCGACCTCGGTTATAGTGCGAGAGACAGCGCAGCTCTTGGAATCACTCTAAATGCCGACTTTTGGTTTGTTGATTTTTTGAGATGGATTTTTTAAATATTTTTTATGGGCTCCTTATAAGTTACTGAAACGCCCCTTAAGCCATAGCTTGCCATGGCACGCAATTAAATTAACGCCCTGTATATGTACATATTTAAGCGTAAAAGTAACTTAGTTTGAACACAAGTCTTGTATTTTTTTTATAATGAAAGTTGGTTGAAAATAAATAAATAAAATAAATAGATCTACTATCTATCATAAAAGGGCAATAGTTGTAAAAGTAAATTGTAACTGTGAAAGGAATACGATTATTTGTAATTTAATTAGCGTGTACATAATGTTCCTTTGAGAAACCTTACAAGTGACGAGACAATGCGCAGAGAACAGAGTGTTACATTGCTATCTCTACAGAGAGAGATCTCTTTACAGAGAGACACCCGACGCTCTTTGAAGCTTTCGAGGAAATGTCTCACTCAACTAAGATTCACTTGTGTTCAAACTAAGTTACTTTTACGCTTAAATATGTACATATACAGGGCGTTAATTTAATTGCGTGCCATGGCAAGCTATGGCTTAAGGGGCGTTTCAGTAACTTATAAGGAGCCCATAAAAAATATTTAAAAAATCCATCTCAAAAAATCAACAAACCAAAAGTCGGCATTTAGAGTGATTCCAAGAGCTGCGCTGTCTCTCGCACTATAACCGAGGTCGCGCGATTCACTATCATTGCTCGATGCAACTAACGCGTCGCGCGCGATTGGTTATAGCACGAGAGATAGACGCAACTCTGGTATCATTATAAATACCGACTTTTGCCTTTTTATTTTTTGAGTTGGATTTTTTTAATATTTTTTATGGGCTCCTTATACGTCACTGAAACACCTCTTAAGCTATGTCACGCAATTAAATTAACACCCTGTATACTTAAAAAAACAAGGGTACGATTCCGTTTGACCTAAAAAGGAAAATACTATTTTACACCAGAGCCGTACGTCTCGCGACAGATAGTGCATAAGGAAATAGCGCATAAGGTATGAAGTCAAGACTTGCAGATGTCTGCCATCCAACTTTAATACGAAATTCCAAGCTTGGCCGAATATAGCGCTTGTCGTAAACCAAATAGCTCTATAAACAAGAGCATTCCCGATATTGGTTCAGTGTATAGTATCTGTAGGAATATTATGTTTATGATTAAGACAGAGTGGATATGATATGATAGAATTGGTCCACGAATGAAGATGCATTGTAATCACCTAAACATTCAAATAATACTTAGGAACCGACTGCCACATGAGAAAACGTAACTACACAGCTACTATTGTAGGTATATACGACCGACCCTTTCTCTATATAATAGAGTAGTAATATAACAGCTATTTCCTTTTGATGAGTGGCCGGAGGTAGCGCATTGATATGCAGTCCCTTTTCATAGAACAATGGCCATAAAGTTGCCTAACATTTTGTATTATTTCAGTAGTCCGTTTTGTGACTTGTTTCGACAACAATATAAATCTAAACGATCACGTTCGTATCAATCCCGATTAAGAGGTTCTGTTGAAGCAGATAATATATCGGCGGGCGTACACGGTACGATGCGATGGACCAACAAATTATTGTCGTCCAGGGAGCACGAAATATCGGGCTGCGGGCTCGTCGGCCGCGACCTACCAGATATATATCTGCACTCCCCCATCTGTAGGAAACCGGGAGAATACTGAACGGATATTTCTGCGTCGACCGGCGGCCGCCAGCTGAGCTCTCCCCGTCCGCTCTATACACATAAATATTTCTTGTGGATCCAAGAAGAATACGGCTATTATTTTATTTTGTTGCACTTTTATGATTCTGATGGCCGGCAATTTAGCAACGGACGGGGGATTTGAAACTTTTTAAGTCGCAAACGTTTCAGAGTATATGTTTCCATTATAACGAAAAGGAGGAAAGAATGAGCAAAAGGTTTTCATACGGAATATCATATTTCGAACTTTATACAGAAGCCTCAGAAGCAAAATATAATTTTAAACGAAACAAAAATCCTTTTCGTCTTTCATTATGGCGTGGTTTCGCATGAAAAGGGGATATTGGGGTGTAATGGGAAGGCTGAAGGCTGGCATTGTCACACGCGCGGTAAATCATCGAAGTGCGGAAACTCAAAGGGCGCGCGGAAGTACCTACTTGATTTACGAGAGCCGAGCGGCCGCATATACGGGCCCGAATTAAAAATTTCATAAAAATATTCTCATGAATTTGCGAGCATTGTAGGTCATTTCTGGATTTATACCACAGCTTTTTTACATTACTTAACTTATGTTCCTGAAAGTTTTTAGGACATACTTCAAATAAATAGAATCATATTTTAACGTCAAACATATTTTTTTTTAACAGCATAAGGATGTATAACGTTTCTAAACCTTATTTCCAGTCATGTACGTACGGCCAGATTAGGTTAGTTCATTTTATATTCAGTTAAAGAAACAGTAGTTATTTGCGCGGTCAGTTAGCCTTGTAAGCGGTTCGTGGCCGCCTTGTGAATAATTTCCATGAACTAGAGTAGGTACCCTCGCATACCGACAGTGACTGGTACGCGATAGGAACACTAGTTGTGACTATTTATTTTGAAGCTAGTAAAACTGAATACATAGTAGGTAAAAGCACTGAAATATCACTACCACAAAGTCGTCGAAACAAAAAGAAAATATACTCGTAAAATATAGGTCGTACATAAGTCTACTACTACTAATTAACTGTCTTTAACGGTAGTCAACGGAAATAGGCCTCTCTCTTCCGTTAATCGTATTAAATTATCACTAATGCTGTAAAAACCAGCAGAGATATTCACCGTATTGTGATAGGCGATCCAGTCATTATATTATGTAGATACAAATTATTTCGATCTAATATTGCTCTCAATATTTCTCAGACGTCGCGACAAGGCCATTTGCCCAAAGCGCCCTGGCCTGCCCCGTAAGAGGCGTGGCTTTTATGTATATTTTTATATATCATCATTAACATTCTTGCATGACTAAGTCATGATCATTATTACAGCATATTCTTAAATATCTCGACTCTCAGATCAGATTTCACAACGAAAGAATGCCGACATAACAGCATGGTACGAAGGAGCGGACCGCTCTAATTGAGCCGGTGGCTGGTAGGGTAGTGGTCGGGGCTTTCACCCACCAGGATTTAATGCCCGCTGCCCGCCCGAGATATACTCATCTCGCCAAGATAACCATTACGATTTAGCGGATTTGCAAATTGCAAGCACGTCACTAAAACGTCACGATCGTTCAGTTATGATCTCTTTGCTAAATTGGAATGCTTAGCCGTTATTTCGCGTACTGAAATTAAAAAAAATGTACCTACCGTTGTTACCTACCTATATTTAATTTTTATTGATATACTTAAGTACTGTATTCCTGTTACCTACTTATACTCATTGACGACATAAAAAGAAATAGATTTGCATTTCTTTAAAGTCTACCAGGTAGAGTCGATGAAAACCTGTAGGTTCAAAGACATCCTAAGAACTTTTGTAAAAAGGTTGAATGTTAGGAAAACATTAGGTATGCTGATTTAGTTTCAAAAATTTCGAATCCTTGCTGATTTGACTACCTACAACTCAAATCAGCATGAATGCATGGACAACAGTCCACTGCTGGACAAGGGCCTCCCCAAAATTGGGGGTATATGCCATACTCACCACGCTTGGCAGGCGGGTTGGTGAGCGCAGTAAAAGTTTTCCATTCACAGGGAACGCTGCTGCCCATTCCCTGGATTTATCCTTTGGTCGCCTTTTACGACACCCACAGTCCCGCAGGAAGTGATAGGGTGATGCTATTATAACCCGGCAGCACACGGGCACGGATGCTCTATACCTGTATACAAGTTGTAACAGAAAGGGTATATGCATCGTGAAATGTGTGAATCTACTCATGAAACTGAACAACTTTCCCTAAGGAACATAGGTCGAAATACGAAAAAAAAAAATGACTTCCCTTCCCATACTAAATACGCTATCAGCTGATGCATTTAGTATGAAAGGTCACGATTTTTTTTTCGTTTTTCGACCTATGTTTCTTAGGGAAAGTTGTTCAGTTTCATGGGTAGATTCACACATTTCTCGATGCATATACCCTTTCTGTTACACGTTGTATAAATGGTAACAAGTATTGCATAAAGGTGCTTATTAAACGAAATTATACATTACACAAAATAATCGTTTTGAACTGTTGTATGCAAAACTCGTTGAGTTTTGTTGTTTAATTTGCAACATCATCAACTGTGCAATTAGTGTTTTGTTCCCTGTAGTCTGTGAATTAAAATATTCTCTCGTTATTTATTTCACTCGTTTTCTACATAAAGTAACTGCTAGTCTCTCATTTTATGGCAAACTAATTTCAGTTCGTCGTAGCACTTCTTTAATTCTATTTTTACAACTTAATTGCCAATTAAAATGGGTTTCCTACTTTCTATCCAAGTTGCAGGGGATTGAACTTGTTAGTACCTAGTTTTAATTTCTGAAGCATTTTCCTTAAAAAAAGTACTTTTATAATTTATAATTAAATACCTAAAAAATCTATAAGAAATCACAGTGAATCCTTTGACTTTAATAAACTTTTTTTTAATGGATTCGCTCTTGACCCTGGACTAGACACAAGGTCCGAGATGACAGTGACAGAGTCGACGATGGAGCGAGCTCACGCAGAAGATGCCTGTTATGGCACTGGCACTCTCACGGCGCCGGACTCAGGTGAGAGGGTGGTCTCAAGCCAGGCGGCCCCTTGCGGAGCCTACCTACCACCGCTTTGATGGGATCGTTCAGCCTGACTTATTCATAGGCAAGCCTGTGTTGCCGTTGCCCGGTGCGGACTACAAGGAGGTACGAGAGATACCGTCCCACTCCAAAAGTCAGGATAGCGGTGACCATAAAATAGAGTGAAAAGTTCAACTTTTGAAAATATACAGCACAGAGTTTAAACATCTAGCCTTGCTAAATCACGCTGCAGATTTCTCAAGAGACTACCAACAACTGCTTACGCTAAACTTTTTAAAAGTTTCACCTCCATTCTACATCTATAAAGAATCGATGAAGTTATTTAACAGCAAGAAACTTTTAAACTCTTCGGTAGGGATGTACTTGAAGATGTTATCTTCCGCGTTTGCACAGATGAAAATAATGAAACGTTTTTCCTCTGTGTGGTTGTAGGAATATTCCTTAAAAATAAATTGTTTCGTGCCTTTTATACTTGGAATTCAATAATAATTGAATGGAACTTATCTACTTGTAATTTTGTAAATCGTGGTTGTTCCATTTGGCAACCCTGCTCGCCACTCTCCAGTACAGTAAAGTCGGCGATTATTATTCGCACGGGATTTTTGCTTATAAAAGTTCCCAGCGAATCTTGAGTGCTGTCATAAAGAACTAGTTTTATGTAGATAGTGGGCCGTAGCTTCAGATGAAAATGTTAAAAATATGTTTAAAGCCATGTCTGCAAGTTTCATATTCAATCTGGGAATTTATGGACCAAACTTTTATGTTAATATCTTGATAGCACAGCAGCCTTAATATCCAGTGTGTAAGGCGTCGTTGCAGGCATACTTACTCTATTTCGTATTTTGGGAAGCTACCTACGTTGTTATAAATAGAATAGACTCGATGAGTGATAACGCCTGCATCGGACTAATCACGATACTGGACACCCATTTGTGGTAACATTAATTCAAAGGAACATATAATTCCCATGGGGCAGTTTAAGCCACGTATGAAACGAAGAGACAAACCATAGCCATTTCATTGACTTTACACGTGCGGGATATTAGTGGTAAACTCGGGTGACTTTTCATCCGCCTATGAGTGATGACGCCCGCATCGGTCTAATCACGATATTGGACACCCATTTGTGGTCATACGTGTTTAGACTGCGAGTGCTACGTCAGTGTCGAAGGTTGATTAATGTTACCGCTGGTTGCAGCCAATGCTAGCCACAAAATGTAAGTTGAATATCAGTCATTCCGATAACTCCTACTTCATTGGATATTTCTCTATCGTCTCAAACTGATACCCTTCACAATGTGTTATAAATGCTGCGGCTGAACGGATTTTGATATTTGGCAGAATGATAGCTGTTATTCTGGAGATAGACTATACTACTTCTATTTACCGTGGGAAAATATTAAATTTTCATGCGTGAACTCATTTCGCCGCGGGCGAAACTACTGGAGAAAAGCTAGTAATAAAAAAGTATTCAACGTAAATTTTCACTCTATTTCACTCTCTGTTCATATAAAATGACTTTCCATATATGCGGGAAGAAATGTGTCTTCCTATCTTGGACACATCATCGCTTTCCATTAGATTGAGCACGATTCAATTTTCCATGAAATACAATCGCAGCCGAGCTCTGACTTATGGAATATTGCTATTTCATGACGTATATATGACGAAAAAATATGTTATTTGATTTATTATGCCCTATCTTGGATTTATTGCAAAAAAATTCTTTCTAATATTTCCCTTCCTGATGTTATTGTAGTTGCGACTAAAATTATTTTTTATATCAGCGGAATCCAAAACTTATTAATATTAGACAATGATTTGATTTCAGTTAAAAGAAAATCCCCGATCATTCCCATACTTGTTTATGTTCTAGCGTCTTTTTAAAGATTTTATCAACAGACACACATAAAAGTCTCTAACATATCTCCCCCAAAAGAATTCAATTGAGTACCGCTCGTGTGGAATAAAATGAGTTCTGCTAGAAGACCTGAATATCAGATCTGGTCGACCGTGAAGAATGCATGTAGCGTTCGCAATCCGGGCACAATACAGCATCTCCAGCGCTACACAGCAAACTGGCTTCAATAAAACGCTATTGCCTTGCCTATGTCGATACTTCTGCCCGTACGGCCGTACCTGCCTCTGCAGCGCTGTAGCTGCTACATGCATTTTGAGCACGAATAAACATAATATGCGCATTGCGACTGTTCCAACGTTCGCTCTCCAAATGGGCTCGTTAGAGCGTTCTACGATGCTGAAAAAGATTCTATAGAAAAATCTGGAGAATAAGGTCAGTATGCGTGTTGAATATTTTTGTACTCCTTAGTTTTTTAATGTAATTTTCTTTCCGATCTCTAGTTCGACATGCCATTCGATTACGGAATCCACCTCTATTTCCTTAGTACGTAATGACGTAGTACTCTGGTGTGGAGAGAAGAGCGAGCCTGCTCGGGGAGGCTGGGACCGCCGTGTGGACCGGAGTTATGTGTGGTTTTCGATGCAAATTGCTCTGCATAAAGCCATATTCTGACTTTAGACAGACTAAGATGGAATGCACACGGTGACTTTTGAAAAAAATAATGGCTTTTCATACAAATTGTCTGACTGAGGTGTTAATTTTGCATGAAAGTAAAAAAAAAAAAAAACCATTTCCTGACAGAGTTTCCTGGTAAAATTGGTTCAGTTTCGTTGACTGAGCAACCCCCAATCAGTTTCTGGTATGCTGTCCCTTACAGGGTGTATTGTATAGAATAGAAAATGTATTATACTCGCACTACACCCATTTAAGTGGTCCTCTATACCTGAGCTCGATGGGGATGCCACGTCAATAAACTAAATCACAATTGATCGAAATTCCGGTAGATCCTCGAAGGAGGCAAACATGTTAGTTTTATTTTGTAATACACCGAATACAAAAGACACGACACAAAAAGTGCACAAGTCTGCAAGTTCTTCCAGGCCACTTTATTATGCAAATGCCATCAGCAAAGTCACTTTTGATCCTTCACCAGTGTAAAAGCCGTTGTATAGGTTGAGGCATTTTCCTTTGTGACGGAATTGCACGGGGTTATCAAGTTGCAGAGGAAATTCCGCAGATCTAGATAAGAGAAGACCACGTAGCCTCTAACTCTCTATTCTCTTTCTCTCTAGTTTGAGGCTTTTTCATTTATGACGAAATGAAAATATCTCAAACCAGCACGGGGACATCAATTTGCAGAGCAAATACTACAGATCTACTATATTGGTGGAAGTCACGCAACCTCCAGTCTTTTATGGACTTTTTGCTTTTGACCTGAGTGGGAATTGATAAACGTCATCTAGGTACTTTATAAAATGTCAATTTTCCTATAGATACTATAAAGGCTAAAAGCGCCGACTGAGGCTCCTACATCGGCTTACGTTGTCTCTTGAGAACCGAATCGAAGAGGATATTTACAGACTCACACGCATTACTGCAGAAACGTCTGTAAGCAGACCAAACAGACATTATACCTAACCGTAATCAAAACTCCGCTAAACGGAGCTTTTTTGGACACGCAAGATTGGTTGACATGCAGAATTTCCTCTAATTTAGGTCTATGGTAAATACCCTAGTGGATCGTGGAAGCACTTTCGACTGAAGCACCGCAGCTCACTGCGTTATGTAAATAATCAAGTAGCATAAAGTCAAGTCACCTGACGCTTTCGTAACGAGGTTGGAAAAAGCTGCTTTGTGATGAAAATGTGTTATTGCAAATTAGGACATGTGTAACTTACTAACTGCCACTATGTTTTAGTCTTGGGCTCTTGATCATTGTGGTGGTGGAATTGATCTCCACGTGGGCACACAAAACTAGCTGATTTATTACCTATCTGTTAAAAAAAAACTGTTTCCGTGCAAAGACATTTTGAGCTTCGGAAGGCACGTCAAGTCGGCGGAACCACAGCGGAACTAAGAAATTTAATTTACTATTTACTTCAATTTGAAATTGAGAAACTTTAATAAAGTCATTTAATCGTGCTTAGATGACGGCCATGTTCAAAATGCCTAGCTGTTCCATATAAGTTGCCAAACTATATGAGGATGTAAATTGTATCAATAAACGCAAACAGAACCGTTTAAAAAGCATACTGGCCATCTATCAAGGCTTATTGGACACTTTCCAGGAGGAACGTTTAAACGACACCATTTAAAAGATTACCTATTCGAACGAAATGCAGTTCCATAAACAAGCGAACGCGACGAGCAAATAGCTCTAAAAGACAGTTTTGTACCGAAATAAACGCTACTCTAGCGGAGTTTATTCGAGTACCAACGCAGCTAGTGCAGGGCGCTGTTCGAGTAGATTCATTCAATCCACAGAATAAACGAGAACGACTGAAACAAGCTCAAGGTGCAACGCCATTTGAGTTTGAGTAGAGTCAGTCAATCCACAGAATAAAATAGCCACTTGATGAACGTGCAGCGCAGTTTTGAGTAGATTCAGTCAATCCACTGTATAGTTACTCGTTGAACGAGAACGACAGAAAATGAGAAAATCAAGCTAGTGTAGGGCGCAGCGCAGTTGGAGTAGATTCATTCAATCTACAGAATAGCCCCTCGGAGAACGTCTGGAAGGCAAGGGAACTTCAACTGGATTCCGAATAAATCCCAACTAACACATTAGTGAAAATTGCAGCTTCTCTTACAGTTCCAATGTCTATAAGGGTGGCATAAGGGAGTTTTAATTAGGCACGAGTTCTATAACAGGTAAAATTATCGCTGATGGCTGCAGCAAAAATCTAAGGAATTTTTGCGACCCTTATGGCACCGTGAACTGTATAATAGTTAGATTTGGATCTTTTTTGTCACTTTAGGTCGCATCGTGGTCTTACTTGGCATTTTATACCACCATAGACTGCATTGTAGATATAATTGTATGTCTATTAGCACTTTGAGTTCTTCCGTGGCATGTTTTGCCACGATGATTTGCATAAGATAGAAAATTGTGACTTATTGACGTCTTAGAATGTTTGTTATGCATAAGAGGTATTATTAGCTCTTCTGCTCGTAAAATTCCTATTTATAGAACTACTATGGGGGCTGCAGTGCTTTATGGCAGGAAATAATAACTTTTAAATAAAATGAAGAACTATAGATTATATATCTAGTCTAGTATTTTAATATGAAGAACGGTGGAATTATTATCATTACAATGAATTTAATATTAGGTATTGGTCAGGTTCCTGTGATTGGTCAGTAATCTGTCAATGTCAATGTCAATATCAGTTTTGCGTCTTCTCATTGGTCTCTTTTGGAACACTCGCTGGTGGCGCCATCTGCAATTAGCTTTGCGTTTTTATCCTCATAGTAGATGCTGCAATGCAGGTGCAAGCTTTAAATCCTATAAAATTAACACTTTAGGATATAATATTCACTCTATTGGACATTGTATGGAACTTGAAGTTCTAGAGCTGATAATTTAGCAGCTTAAATGGCAATAGGAGCTTCTGAACAGTGATTTTTGTCGCTTAACACTGCATTAAAGGGCTACAGTAGCGAAACAAAGAACCTAAGGCTGCTACAATATCAACGCCATTTTGTGGTAGCATTTTTAGGTTATCTGAGACAATTACTAGATTAGTACTTATATTTTAGTTTATTTCAACACACTGCACAGCTTAGGATGATCGGAAATATCATGTTATCGTTAATTATCCATAAATTAACATAAATCAGCATTATACTTACCAAAATTTGGTTAAAATATTTGAATTCGCGTTTACAAACTCATTAGATTTTCATAGAATCTTTAATTAATTGAGGGCCCATGAATTATTTTGATAAAACACTATACACGTTTCACAGTAAATTAAATTTGCCAATGTTCTTCACCTACACAAGCCGCGTAACTGAGATTGTATAAGTTATTCACTATTATTCCGCCATTTTAATATTGCACTACACGCTGCCATAAGCATATTTATCTAAAGACTTCATACAAGTAATATAAAATACAATACAATTACATTTTAAACACTAGCAGCTAAATATTTCACTATAAGTTGCAATTTTCGCCGCAGACTGCTGCAGGCCGCAGTGCAGAGTGAATGGATGAATGATGAATGTTAAATTCGTTCACTCAATTAGTGCCAATTTCAGCTGTCAGTTGTAATTTTCACTTTTTATGGTGCTTAAGAAGTGGAAAAAGCAGTTCAAAGAAATAATTTGCGCTGTTATGCAACTCTACTGGACTTATTAAATAAGGTCTATAAGGGGCCCCTTTAGGGTTATAGCAGCTGCAGAAGGGTTCCATAGCGCACTATGCAGCTGACTCTTGCAGCTTATAGCTGTTATTATATACGCTATAAAGCTACTAAGCAACCTTCTTGTGTTAGTTGGGATATCTATTCACACACACACACCTGAGACGTATCATAGCTGTGTCCAGGCCGGGGCTAACTGGCTAATAAAAATGAAGGTCCGGTCTCCAATTTCCCTTCTTTCTAGGTTACGTTACGTCTGATGTCAGTTAGTCCTGGATTGATGCAACTAACCCCCGATCGGGGAAACATTCAACCACAGTTGGGGATAAGACCGCTATTGGTGATACAGATTATACCTACATTAGGATGTCGATCGTCTTGATTTTTCAGACAAATCGAATCAATCAAACAGATGTATTTAAAATAAGAATCCTCGACATTCCTCGAGATAATATTATTTTTTTATTAAGAAAACATACAGTTATTTAATAACAATAAAAAAAGAATTTAATCAAATGTTTTTTTTTACGAACCTCAAATGTTGAAATGTTGAGGAACAAGTGATCGAAGAACAAAATAAATTGTACTGAACTAAAGCAGGCACCACTACACTATGTACCAACACAACAAGCTCCTCGACGCTGTCTTCGCCCGCTCTCGATTTTTTTTTTTTTTCAACCCGCCTTTTGATGCACTTCTTCGCCCGCATTGCTAAACTTTGTTCAATCAACTTTATCTAAAACAAATTCTCTTTCCGAAACGAGATAAACAAAAATCTTGATGTTCACTATTTCCAGCATGAAACATTCTCTTCAGCGGATTTTTTCTTATCAGCTGTCCAGGACAGTGGAAAATAAATGGCCATAATTCAATTTTAATAGTAGGTATTTTTAGAAGCATTAAGTGTTTACTTCTATGCTGGACTGGGTGAGTTACATGAACATAATAGAATGTGTCAGGTTATTTTTTTAGTTAATAGGTATAGATCAAGACAGCAGTGGAATGATACACTGTACTGACTGATGTGAAGATAATACGCTAAAGTACGTATGAATGGTGGATTTTTATACTATTTTAACTAAATGTACTTTCTTTCGTTAACAAAAATGTATCATTAATTATTTTTAAGGAACATCACGTTGACATATTATTATTTGAGTTTCCAGCGCTCCAAGATGCTCGTCGTAAGTTTTTCGTATTTCGGTAAAGAAACCAAAACATGGCTAGTTTTAAGTATCGCCATATTCTACAACGAATGGCATATCTACATAAAAGTAGTGAGTCTCTACTACAGAGGTAATAAATTACCTTTGTACCATTATCATTACCTACCAGTCGTCCCACATTCCCGTTTTGTGAATTCGTTCGCAGTGCTGCGGGTGAATTGCATTGTCTACAAAGTACTATTTAAAAAAATACTGTTAATTTTCCAAGAGAAAAAAAACTACTTTATCTAACAACAATAATGAGACCAACAAGACATGGTGTAATGTGTACCAGTTGCTTCTCTTCCTGGAAATAATAGTACTTATTATTAAATAATAAGTACCTTTACGAGATGACACCCCGAGATCATCATGAGCATTTACTACAGCAATACATCTAAAAAGTCACGCCCTTATCCTTTACGGGGAAGACAGAGCATCTAGGACGGTCTAGTCTAAGTGTATTCGCCACGTCGGATAATATGACAAATATTGAGAGCAATTTTACGTTGCTTGTATCAATATACCTAGTGACAGACACTCGAGTCGCTTTGCTGACTTATACAGAATGCCTGGAAGGTGAAGCAGCTGGCACATTCTCCGTTTTTCTATCGCTCCCAGTCCAGCATAGAAGACAATGCACAGTTGCAATTTCAATAGCAGCTGGTACTTTCTGTGTTTTATCATTACCATTCGTTTCACATTCCCGTTTCGTCGGGAGAGCTGCGGGTGTATTTCAATGCCCCTACAAAAGACTATTAAAATGAAATAATGGTGTTAATTCAGGACGCACTATTACTAATTCTAATTCTTAGTAGCGCTGTCACTTTCTTAAATTTGACATAAGAACAGGATAGCAAACAAACACGTGACTTTGACATTCTTAATTTGACGTACGGCGCTTTAAATAAGGAATGACCATAGAGCGTGCTCACTAATTTTAATTAATTTAAGCAGTCTTATGTCAGATAAGAAATGTCAAACTCACGTATTTGTTTGCTATCCTGTTCTTATGTCAAAGTTAAGAAAGTGACAGCGCTACTAAGAATTAGAATTAGTAACTGGACGGCGTGAATTGAGGCCAGTGACTATTTAGTTTCCACAGTCGTCGAGAGATAAGGAAAAATGTTACGCTAAAGAGAATCTTTATCTACACAAAAATCACGTCTTAAATTATCCCTTATTGGTTAGGCAGAGCGTGGATTTCGAGTCGATCGACCCGATAAACCCTGGTGGCAGAGTTTTTAAACCGCCTAACAGCACAGCTAGGCCTCTGACATGGTTTGTGTAACGACCACTATCAAAGACAGTGACCGGGACCGACGGCTTAACGTGCCCTCCGAAGCACGGAATCCTTTTTCTTTTCAGACAATCAGGTGATTCAGCCTGCAATGTCCTAACCAAACTAGGGAAAATCACACATAGCGATATATATAGGTATGATAAAACTTTGGGTTCCCCCCTGGGAATCGAACCTAGGACTTCCGGATCGGGAACCTGCATGGTTCAGACCACTAGACCACGGAAACAGTTATAGAATTCTAAGAATTACTAGATAGAATGAAATGGAAGAGAAACAGTTAAACCCTACAATTTTTATCTAACGAGAAACTTGAAACTCATAGCGTGAGATCAAGTTACTATACGTTTGTCTTCGTATAAGTTGGTTTGTCCCCGAGTATGTTCCAGCAAACATTTGTTGAACGTGTTCCAGTATTCAACTCGGAACAAAGGATTTATGCCTACATCCCTCCGACTTCTGCTTCTAGAAACCATCTTGATGTTGGAAATGTCTTCACATATTTGAAATTGTTGAATCTTGCTTTATTTACAAAATTTATTTTTTCATTTCGACCTTGCACAGATATTTCAAAAGGAGCACGAACTAAAATGCTAGGCTAAAAACTCACATGCAATGGATGGGATTCCAGATAAAATAGGTCTGAAATCAGACAATACTTGTATGCTTCATCACAATCTACAGTAGATGCCGAAAAGACTGATTTGTTTCAGGATACCATAATAATACGGGGTGTAAGGGACAGCGTCCCGCGTCCCGCAAACTTATAGGGATTGCTCAGTCAACGAAACCGAACAACTACCACCAGGATTTTTTTTCAGGAAATGAAAAAAAATTTTGCTTTTCCATACAAAATGACCACCTCGATCAGATAATTTGTATGGAAAGGCAATTTTTTTTTTTTTTTCCTGAAAAAAAAACCTGGTGGTAGTTGTTCAGTATCGTTGACTGAGCATCCCCTATCTGTTTGCGGGACGCTGTCCCTTACACCCGGTATAACGGTCAAATCTTTGTATTTAACGATCTAAGACGCACCCTTCTTGGTTTTCACCTAAATTTTGAAAGTAACATAAAGAATCATGAAACAAAGTTCAGCTGCTCCCAATTTAGATGCAGGTTCATTTGAGGTTCATACATAATAATCACAAAGTCAGCACCTTTACCATACTAATGCATTCGTCTGCAAAGTTTAGACCATTAAAAATAATTACGATTTATACTCGCTACACTTTGAAACAGTATCATCATTAGATATACCGGCTGTTAGCATAACGAGTAAAAACAAAAAGGAATGTGCGGTGATAATTTTAAAGAGACGGAAGATGTCCATGCATATTTTTCCTGAGCTATTTGGGTGATTTATTTATTTTTGTGCGCATGTGTCGGGCTCGGGGGCAATTAGTCTGCGGGCTGCGTGGCATGCATGGCTGTTTAGCGCGGCGGCAACCCCATGCAAGCCTGCAAGCTCGCGCATTTGTACTCGCCGGGCGGGCCATTAGTCCGGCTCACCAGGCCACCGGCGGGCAGCGGGCAGCGGGCCGTCGCTTCAACATGAACTTATGACTAGAAAAAGCTAACACCATTCACTACTGGCGTGATTTACGACCGGCCTTTTATTCAGTTTACACCATCCAGATCCAAAAGTCTGGCTTAAAATACCGTAGAAAAAAAAAACGAAAGAGTAGTAAAAATTCCGAAAATACCCGGCCATTTATACGTACAAGCTACTACAACAATCAGGAATTAGCTAAACAGCGTGGCGCGACATCCTCTCTCCATAATGACGCTGTGGCGGACTGCGTGGTATTTAATATTTAGTTACGTGGCATATTTTTTATAAGTTTTGTAAAGTTCATAATAGCGACTGCGTTATTATTTAGTTGTAAGTTCTTAGATATTTTCTCAGGGTCCGAACATCTGCGGAGCAATTGCAAATAACAATTTCCCGCAGCCGAGCTAATTTTTACAACTGCCTATTCTATTCTGTATTCTTTTCGGCTTTAGCCATTTAACCAATATTGTAACTTCTTTTGTATATTTTAGTTCCGACCTTGTCTGTAATTAAGTAACGACGCCGCTAAAATAAAAATGTGCCGACGGTGTTATTATTTTAGTACACCCATTGTGTTTAGTTACCCTTGTCGGCGACCGGGATTTGGAACAGACGCGGCTGAACACAGTCAGTCTTTTCCCAACTCGCGTCAGTGCAACACGGCATACTAGGTTAGCTAGAGAACTCATGTAATTAGCTTAAGTTTCTGAAAATATAGTTTTTACATTAATTCGCCTCTCAATTTCTCACCGCGAACCCCAACTGTGGTGACCCCGACGTGATTCACTGCCGTGTCGAATTGTGCGTGTTCGCGTTTGAGAGGTTCGCGAGTGTTTATCTATAGTGAAATTAATTATACTAACTTTATTGACTAAAGTGCGTAATTGCTAGTGAAAATGGTGCTACCGGAGAACCAAGTCAACGACGTCGCAAGCGCTAGATGTACGCTGCCGCGGTTTACTACGGACAGTCCTGACCTGTGGTTTGTAATTGCCGAGGAGTCGATGGCTTTGGCTGGCATAACATCAGCTGCTGCAAAGAGAACGTGCTGCCTTCAAAGCATCGATTCTTCGATGCTCAACGACATCAGGGACATCATATTAGGTACGCCTGCCGCAGGACAAGACGGGTACACATTTCTAAAGACGAAATTGATCGAAAGATACTCTGACACGCAAAACACGAAGATTCACAAGCTTCTCAGCGATCAAGTCATAGGTGACCGGAAACCTTCTTTGTACCTGCGCCATCTTAAGAATCTAGCGGGAGACTCAATCACCGACGACGCGCTGCGCAGGGCCGTCTTAGCACATTTGCCGCCTGTAGGCTATTCAAATTTTGCCGCCCCCTCAACCCATCCCATCCGGCTTCACCTCAGCCGTTTTTTTTTGGCCTGGCCTGAAGGTATAGTATAAGGTGGTCCCACCCTCACCTATGTCGCAAACAGTCTTACATCCGAACCTGTCGTCGGATGTCGTCAATTGTATATACGGTTGTCGTCGTTTGTCGTCGAACCGATGACTTGACGACAAGCTCGAATACATAAAAATATCGCAGACTGTTTTCGACATGGGTGTAAGACGACCAATATTATTACATATAACACAATAATAATGATAAAATATACACTATTAGGGTTTTGATTTCAGCCAGAAACTATTATTTATTTATTTTTGGCGAATTTTGCCGCCCCCCAAAATCTGCCGCCCTAGGCTTAAGCCTACTCAGCCTAGTGGATAAGCCAGGGCTGGCGCTGCGAGTAGTATGGATAAAAGGCCTACCTAGCCATTTACAGACTATAATGGCAACTTTGAACGACTCACCAATAGAAAAGGCCGCCGAGTGTGCTGATGCAGTCTTCGAGTCGCAGAAATTGCAACACCGTGAGCCAGCAGTCTCAGCTATTAGCAACACTGAAGAACTAGAAGCAGTTATAAGGCGAGTGATGTCAACTATGATCGAAGAGGTAAGGCCGGCGCCCGGCCGGAAGCTATTTCGTAACCGATCAAACTCACGCTCGCGCGCGCGCTCTAAGTCGCGCGGTCGTCAGCAACAGAGGACCGCAGAACATAATATGTGCTGGTACCATTTTAAGTTCGGCGCAAAGGCTCATAAATGTACACAGCCTTGCGCGTACAAGAAAGACGAGTCGCAGTCGGGAAACGCCAGCGGGAGTCACTAGTGGCGGATGAAGTGATTTCCCAGCCCACATCACGCCGCATCTTCGTTTACGACTCCGGGATCAAAGCACAGTTACTAATAGACACAGGAGCCGAAATATGTGTCTTCCCACATAGGTTAGTGCTACCTTCACGTAAGAGTACCGATTACGAACTTGTGGCTGCAAACGGCACTCCAATCAAAACGTATGGAACAATTACACTAACGTTAAATTTGGGCCTACGTAGAGATTTCACTTGGGTATTCGTAGTTGCCGATGTAACAAAACCAATAATAGGCGTGGACTTTCTAGCATACTATAACCTGTTAGTGGACTCAAGGAACAAAAGGTTAATTGACGCTACGACCCTACTCACTGTTAATGGTCAAGCGGTTGGGTCCCGCAACATCGAGGTGAAAACAATAGCAGGTAAATCACCCTACCACGAATTGCTTGCGAAATACCCGGATATTACACGTCCCGACGGCTCAGCCCAAAAGGTCAAGCACAATACAAAACACCACATAGTTGTCACGCCCGGACCTCCGATAGCTCAGAAGCCCAGACGCCTAGCTCCGGAACGATATAAAGCCGCAAAGAAGGAGTTTGACGCAATGTTGAAGTTAGGCATCGCTCGTCCCTCGCAGAGCCCCTGGGCATCGCCACTACACATGGTCCCTAAGAAGGACGAAGAATGGAGACCGTGCGGTGATTACCGCGCACTCAACGCCAGGACGGAGCCGGACCAGTACCCAGTGCGACACATTCACGATTTTGCACAGTGTTTGAGTGATAAAGGTGTGTTTTCAACTTTAGACTTAGTGCGTGCTTTTAATCAAATACCTATCGCAGAAGAAGACATTCCTAAAACCGCAATAACCACTCCATTCGGATTATACGAGTTTACTTTCATGACCTTTGGCCTCCGTAATGCCGCCCAAACGATGCAAAGGTTCATGGACGAAGTGCTTCGTGATCTAGACTTTTGTTATTGTTATATAGACGATATTTTGATCGCTTCAAGCAGTGAAGAAGAACACTTAAAACACTTAGAAACTGTATTTGATAGGTTAAGGCAATATGGTGTAGTGATAAACCCATCTAAATGCGTGTTCGGTCAATCAACAGTAAAGTTTCTCGGTTATCTTGTGTCTGCCGACGGTACGCGCCCGCTCCCTGAAAAGGTCGAAGCTATCCGTACTTACCCCTTGCCCTCTACAGCGAAGCAGTTGCGCCAGTTCCTAGGTATGTTAAACTTTTATAGAAGGTTCATACCTAAAGCAGCAAGTAGCCAAGCGCTACTAAACGAACTTTTACGGGGCAATATAAAAGGTAAGACACCGATAACTTGGACAGACGAGGCGAAAGCAGCCTTTGAAAATTGCAAGGATACTTTAGCTCAAGCTGCGTTACTCGCTCATCCACGTTCTGACTCAGAACTTGCAATTTTCACTGATGCTTCCGATTCTACTATAGGCGCTGCACTACAACAATGGACAGGTAATGATTGGCAACCGATCGCATTCTTTTCAAAAAAGTTAACGTCTGCTGAACAAAAATACTCAGCATACGATCGCGAACTACTCGCCATCTATGCTGCAGTAAAACATTTTAGGCATTATGTCGAGGCACGTCAATTTACTATTTTCACAGACCACAAACCGATTATTTATGCGTTTAAAAAGAAGGACAAACAACTCTCGCCTCGACAGTTCAGATATTTAGACTTTATTGGCCAATTTTCTACCGACATTCGTCATGTTAAAGGTACAGATAATATACCTGCTGACGTCTTATCACGGATCGAATCCATTCACCCAGCTATTGATTGGAAACAATTAGCAGAGTCGCAAAGAAATGATAAAACATTACAGTCGCTCATTATTAACAACAATTCATCTTTACAACTGAAACAAATGTGTTTACCAGGAACTACTGAACCGATTTATTGTGATGTTTCCACGCAAGTTGTTAGGCCATTTATTACCGAACCTTTTCGCAAATCGGCCTTTGAGTCAGTCCATTGTCTTTCGCACCCAGGTGCTAGAGCTACGACGAAGCTGGTAGCTAAGCGCTTTGTATGGCCATCAATGAATAAAGACATTAAACAATGGTCGAGAGAGTGTATTCAGTGTCAACGTTCCAAAGTATCGCGCCATGTTCAATCATTACCTGGTACATTTGCACCTCCTACAACAAGATTCGAACACGTCCATTTAGATATAATTGTAATGCCCTATTCAGAGGGATACAGGTATTGTCTAACGTGTGTTGATCGTTTCTCGCGTTGGCCAGAAGCCATACCGCTGGAGAACCAGGAGGCGGAAACAGTTGCCCGCGCATTTTATTCTAATTGGATTTCTAGATTCGGTGTTCCATTAAGAGTTACCACCGATCAGGGCAGACAATTTGAATCGTTCCTGTTCAATCATCTTAGCATACTGACAGGGACGAAACACCTTCGTACTACCGCTTACCATCCTGCTGCTAACGGAATGGTCGAACGCTTTCACAGGCAACTCAAAGCTGCAATAAAGTGCCACTCATCTAACGATAGTTGGGTACGTATCTTACCCACGGTTATGTTAGGCATCAGGTCAGCTTGGAAGGAAGACCTGCAAGCTACTCCAGCCGAGATGTTATACGGCCAAGGAATCAGATTACCCGGGGAATTTCTTATGCCTTCCTCAGATAACAGCGCTACTGATGTATCCAATTTTATTAGAGAACTTAAATCCAAATTCAATTCTTTGAAACCGATAAACGGCACATCGCATAGTAACACCAAAGTCTTTATCTTCAAAGACTTGGCAACTGCTAGCCATGTGTTTCTAAGAAACGACACTGTGAAAGCCCCTCTGGTTCAACCCTATGACGGACCCTGAGAAAATATCTAAGAACTTACAACTAAATAATAACGCAGTCGCTATTATGAACTTTACAAAACTTATAAAAAATATGCCACGTAACTAAATATTAAATACCACGCAGTCCGCCACAGTACTCCCCCCCCAGTGATGAAGTCACGATAAACCAGCTTGATAAAACTTTGTGAATTTAACCTTTCTATTCGAACGGCGAGGAGTTGGCTGTGGTGGTGGACTGTTGCGTACCCTCTCAGCCTGGTGAGCGGGCTGTTGGCTATCTTGTTTGTTATCCTTAACAATATAAGTTGTAATATTATCCTCAACATTTGGCACAATGTTTTCGGATAAAACATATGCTGGCTTAATTCTATTTATATTTACAGTGACATCGCGGTCTTTTATCCTTATTACGAATGTTTTGTCGTTTCTGGCGATGACTTTATAGGGTCCGTCATAGGGTTGAACCAGAGGGGCTTTCACAGTGTCGTTTCTTAGAAACACATGGCTAGCAGTTGCCAAGTCTTTGAAGATAAAGACTTTGGTGTTACTATGCGATGTGCCGTTTATCGGTTTCAAAGAATTGAATTTGGATTTAAGTTCTCTAATAAAATTGGATACATCAGTAGCGCTGTTATCTGAGGAAGGCATAAGAAATTCCCCGGGTAATCTGATTCCTTGGCCGTATAACATCTCGGCTGGAGTAGCTTGCAGGTCTTCCTTCCAAGCTGACCTGATGCCTAACATAACCGTGGGTAAGATACGTACCCAACTATCGTTAGATGAGTGGCACTTTATTGCAGCTTTGAGTTGCCTGTGAAAGCGTTCGACCATTCCGTTAGCAGCAGGATGGTAAGCGGTAGTACGAAGGTGTTTCGTCCCTGTCAGTATGCTAAGATGATTGAACAGGAACGATTCAAATTGTCTGCCCTGATCGGTGGTAACTCTTAATGGAACACCGAATCTAGAAATCCAATTAGAATAAAATGCGCGGGCAACTGTTTCCGCCTCCTGGTTCTCCAGCGGTATGGCTTCTGGCCAACGCGAGAAACGATCAACACACGTTAGACAATACCTGTATCCCTCTGAATAGGGCATTACAATTATATCTAAATGGACGTGTTCGAATCTTGTTGTAGGAGGTGCAAATGTACCAGGTAATGATTGAACATGGCGCGATACTTTGGAACGTTGACACTGAATACACTCTCTCGACCATTGTTTAATGTCTTTATTCATTGATGGCCATACAAAGCGCTTAGCTACCAGCTTCGTCGTAGCTCTAGCACCTGGGTGCGAAAGACAATGGACTGACTCAAAGGCCGATTTGCGAAAAGGTTCGGTAATAAATGGCCTAACAACTTGCGTGGAAACATCACAATAAATCGGTTCAGTAGTTCCTGGTAAACACATTTGTTTCAGTTGTAAAGATGAATTGTTGTTAATAATGAGCGACTGTAATGTTTTATCATTTCTTTGCGACTCTGCTAATTGTTTCCAATCAATAGCTGGGTGAATGGATTCGATCCGTGATAAGACGTCAGCAGGTATATTATCTGTACCTTTAACATGACGAATGTCGGTAGAAAATTGGCCAATAAAGTCTAAATATCTGAACTGTCGAGGCGAGAGTTGTTTGTCCTTCTTTTTAAACGCATAAATAATCGGTTTGTGGTCTGTGAAAATAGTAAATTGACGTGCCTCGACATAATGCCTAAAATGTTTTACTGCAGCATAGATGGCGAGTAGTTCGCGATCGTATGCTGAGTATTTTTGTTCAGCAGACGTTAACTTTTTTGAAAAGAATGCGATCGGTTGCCAATCATTACCTGTCCATTGTTGTAGTGCAGCGCCTATAGTAGAATCGGAAGCATCAGTGAAAATTGCAAGTTCTGAGTCAGAACGTGGATGAGCGAGTAACGCAGCTTGAGCTAAAGTATCCTTGCAATTTTCAAAGGCTGCTTTCGCCTCGTCTGTCCAAGTTATCGGTGTCTTACCTTTTATATTGCCCCGTAAAAGTTCGTTTAGTAGCGCTTGGCTACTTGCTGCTTTAGGTATGAACCTTCTATAAAAGTTTAACATACCTAGGAACTGGCGCAACTGCTTCGCTGTAGAGGGCAAGGGGTAAGTACGGATAGCTTCGACCTTTTCAGGGAGCGGGCGCGTACCGTCGGCAGACACAAGATAACCGAGAAACTTTACTGTTGATTGACCGAACACGCATTTAGATGGGTTTATCACTACACCATATTGCCTTAACCTATCAAATACAGTTTCTAAGTGTTTTAAGTGTTCTTCTTCACTGCTTGAAGCGATCAAAATATCGTCTATATAACAATAACAAAAGTCTAGATCACGAAGCACTTCGTCCATGAACCTTTGCATCGTTTGGGCGGCATTACGGAGGCCAAAGGTCATGAAAGTAAACTCGTATAATCCGAATGGAGTGGTTATTGCGGTTTTAGGAATGTCTTCTTCTGCGATAGGTATTTGATTAAAAGCACGCACTAAGTCTAAAGTTGAAAACACACCTTTATCACTCAAACACTGTGCAAAATCGTGAATGTGTCGCACTGGGTACTGGTCCGGCTCCGTCCTGGCGTTGAGTGCGCGGTAATCACCGCACGGTCTCCATTCTTCGTCCTTCTTAGGGACCATGTGTAGTGGCGATGCCCAGGGGCTCTGCGAGGGACGAGCGATGCCTAACTTCAACATTGCGTCAAACTCCTTCTTTGCGGCTTTATATCGTTCCGGAGCTAGGCGTCTGGGCTTCTGAGCTATCGGAGGTCCGGGCGTGACAACTATGTGGTGTTTTGTATTGTGCTTGACCTTTTGGGCTGAGCCGTCGGGACGTGTAATATCCGGGTATTTCGCAAGCAATTCGTGGTAGGGTGATTTACCTGCTATTGTTTTCACCTCGATGTTGCGGGACCCAACCGCTTGACCATTAACAGTGAGTAGGGTCGTAGCGTCAATTAACCTTTTGTTCCTTGAGTCCACTAACAGGTTATAGTATGCTAGAAAGTCCACGCCTATTATTGGTTTTGTTACATCGGCAACTACGAATACCCAAGTGAAATCTCTACGTAGGCCCAAATTTAACGTTAGTGTAATTGTTCCATACGTTTTGATTGGAGTGCCGTTTGCAGCCACAAGTTCGTAATCGGTACTCTTACGTGAAGGTAGCACTAACCTATGTGGGAAGACACATATTTCGGCTCCTGTGTCTATTAGTAACTGTGCTTTGATCCCGGAGTCGTAAACGAAGATGCGGCGTGATGTGGGCTGGGAAATCACTTCATCCGCCACTAGTGACTCCCGCTGGCGTTTCCCGACTGCGACTCGTCTTTCTTGTACGCGCAAGGCTGTGTACATTTATGAGCCTTTGCGCCGAACTTAAAATGGTACCAGCACATATTATGTTCTGCGGTCCTCTGTTGCTGACGACCGCGCGACTTAGAGCGCGCGCGCGAGCGTGAGTTTGATCGGTTACGAAATAGCTTCCGGCCGGGCGCCGGCCTTACCTCTTCGATCATAGTTGACATCACTCGCCTTATAACTGCTTCTAGTTCTTCAGTGTTGCTAATAGCTGAGACTGCTGGCTCACGGTGTTGCAATTTCTGCGACTCGAAGACTGCATCAGCACACTCGGCGGCCTTTTCTATTGGTGAGTCGTTCAAAGTTGCCATTATAGTCTGTAAATGGCTAGGTAGGCCTTTTATCCATACTACTCGCAGCGCGTCGTCGGTGATTGAGTCTCCCGCTAGATTCTTAAGATGGCGCAGGTACAAAGAAGGTTTCCGGTCACCTATGACTTGATCGCTGAGAAGCTTGTGGATCTTCGTGTTTTGCGTGTCAGAGTATCTTTCGATCAATTTCGTCTTTAGAAATGTGTACCCGTCTTGTCCTGCGGCAGGCGTACCTAATATGATGTCCCTGATGTCGTTGAGCATCGAAGAATCGATGCTTTGAAGGCAGCACGTTCTCTTTGCAGCAGCTGATGTTATGCCAGCCAAAGCCATCGACTCCTCGGCAATTACAAACCACAGGTCAGGACTGTCCGTAGTAAACCGCGGCAGCGTACATCTAGCGCTTGCGACGTCGTTGACTTGGTTCTCCGGTAGCACCATTTTCACTAGCAATTACGCACTTTAGTCAATAAAGTTAGTATAATTAATTTCACTATAGATAAACACTCGCGAACCTCTCAAACGCGAACACGCACAATTCGACACGGCAGTGAATCACGTCGGGGTCACCACTGTTGGGGTTCGCGGTGAGAAATTGAGAGGCGAATTAATGTAAAAACTATATTTTCAGAAACTTAAGCTAATTACATGAGTTCTCTAGCTAACCTAGTATGCCGTGTTGCACTGACGCGAGTTGGGAAAAGACTGACTGTGTTCAGCCGCGTCTGTTCCAAATCCCGGTCGCCGACAAGGGTAACTAAACACAATGGGTGTACTAAAATAATAACACCGTCGGCACATTTTTATTTTAGCGGCGTCGTTACTTAATTACAGACAAGGTCGGAACTAAAATATACAAAAGAAGTTACAATATTGGTTAAATGGCTAAAGCCGAAAAGAATACAGAATAGAATAGGCAGTTGTAAAAATTAGCTCGGCTGCGGGAAATTGTTATTTGCAATTGCTCCGCAGATGTTCGGACCCTGAGAAAATATCTAAGAACTTACAACTAAATAATAACGCAGTCGCTATTATGAACTTTACAAAACTTATAAAAAATATGCCACGTAACTAAATATTAAATACCACGCAGTCCGCCACAACAAGAAAACTAACGTCTACGTCTCTAAAACTCAAACTAAAGAAGATCCTTAAACGAATCTTCCTGGAATTTCCTCACTAGTCCTTCTAGGTCACATGAATGTGAGAGTCAAGGGCATACTTCCATCCCACTCTCACTACTTTGTAAGCTCAATATCATTC